>CATIWM010408927.1:0-30525 GCA_949671775.1 Mallotus repandus | reverse complement strand
TTTTGTTGTTTTCTGGTTTCTGTTTGAATGTTGTCATATTGTTGTCCATATTTTATGCATGATTTAGATATAATTAATTTATATAAATATAAATTATGTTGATATAAATTATATAAATATACATGTATTAATTTGTTTAATAATAATAATAGTAATTGTAATTATTATTTATTATTACTATTATTATTATTATTATTGTTGTTGTTGTTGTTATTACAAAATTTTATTTTTAGTTTGTTATTAAATTTTTTATTACTTTAATGTTGAAAATTATAAAAGATTTTATATATATATTTCAAAATATATGTATATTTTAGCGTCACATATAATTTTAAGTGATAAAATTTATTTGTAAATAAACAAAAATTTAGTATTTTAAAACTACTAAATTTATTAGTGAATAACTAGATTGATATGTTAATACAATATAATATTAAAATTTTAAATTTTACTAGTTATAAATAAATTATATTTTAAATATAATATATTTCTTAACAGATAAAAATAAAAATTAAATATAATTTTAAAAATAAACATTTTTAAATAATTTTTTAATAAAAATAAAAACTATATTAACTATTTAAAATATTAGGGAAGTTTTTACAAAAGTACAGAGGGTCTTTTGTTTATCTGTTAAGAAATAAAGAGTTAAATATATTGTTTAAAGGTCATTTGACTTTTATTGTAAAGCTCAAAGTTAAATTGATCCAAAAAGTTTAAAAGGTTAATTTGATCCTAAACGGTAATGTAAAGTTAAAGACCTATACATGGTGAAATAAGCATATAATGTTATAAAGCTTAAAAAAAAGGTTGATACTTTTCTCATTGTATAATGTTCCTGCATTGTAAAACCCATAGTTCAACTTCTATTGGAAGCACATGATTCTTGCAAAAATACCCTTAAAAAAAACACAGGCAATAATGAGTAAAAATTGCTGTATTAATTCCAATAAGACATCCTCTTAAATCCAATAAAGGACCTCCACTACCATGATAAAAAAGAATAGCAAAACAGCAGCAATGCAAAAATTAGGCAGCATATTTACTTGCACATATGTAGATAAAGGCATAGACAAGCAGTACAGATTCAGAAGCATCTAAAAGTATCCAAGATATTTCTAAGTATGAAGAGAAAAACATTTCAAAAAGATGCTTACAGTAACCAAGGGATCAATCAACCGTCTCAATAAAAATGAATTTAAAACTAACCTATTTCCCGAATTGATGGCTGCATCTGTTTGAACTCCACCACCAATTATTACGCCAGTTTGACTAAAAATATCTTGGTTCAGTCCGCTGACTACCCTTACTATAAGAGTATGATCAATACTAAATGGCTTCCCAATTGCAAGACACTACTGCCCAACTCTCTGAGAAGAAGATTGCCCTACTTTAATTAGCTTCAATAGATTGCCAGATGCCTCTACCTAGAATTTAAAGCATTTTGAGACAACATTTTATGCTAGGAAGTAGATTCATAAAACAGACGCTGCATGTTCATGATATATTGAGCATCATAATGACATAAGAAATATGACTGTTATGCCAATGATTGGTTGTTTAGTTAATGATGGGCATTTGGCAGATTTAGTTTGGGGAAATTGAAAGTCATTTATTTGCTAGAATTTGAAGATGAACTACTTCGACATTTGCCCTTGTTGTCACTGTTCTGAAGGATATGGACGGTCAAGTCTGTATGTAGATATAAACATAAATAAAGGAGAAGAGCCATAACATTCTTAGACATCTAACATCAATTTCACATAAACCCTCTATCTTGCAATGAGGGCAAATATTATGAATTCAATTAGCAACATATATTGTTTGTATTATCATAGATAATATATACAAGAGTTACAAAAGTGAAGAAGATACAAAAGTGGTAGTTACAACAGAATAACAAAGTTGTAGGTAAAGATATTTGAAGATGACAATAGTTTAAATATTGATAATAAACTAATACTTGTCACCCTCTCGCAAGTTGAACGGGGAAGAGACAACGTTCAACTTATGATGAAGTGCAAGAAATCGACTTTTGTGCAGTGGTTTGGTGAGCAAGTCTGCAATTTGATCATTGGATGCAATGTATTTTACTAATAATAATTTTTATTGTACCTTATCTCGAACAAAGTGGTAATCAATCTCTAAGTGCTTGGAACATGAATGGATGACCAACATGGTAGTGAGATAGGTGGCAATGAGATTGTCACACTAGAGGATTAGTAGGGAGGAATGATGAAGACTCAACTCTTTAAGGAGAGATTGGAGCCAATTGAGCTCCTGAAAAGCAGTAGCCAAGGATCTATACTCAAATTCAGCAGATGAACGAGCGACAGAATGTTCTTTTCTTAAATTCCAAGAGATCAGATTATGGCCAATATCAATAGCATATATAGTAGTGGATTTTTGATCATCTATAAAACTTGCCAATTTGCATCACTGTAGACATTGAGGGAGAAAGAGGTAGATTTGGGAATGAAGAGACCATGACTAGCAGTTATTTAGAGATAGTGCATAATGCGCTTCACTGATGTCTAATGTTCCTCTGTAGGGGTATGAAGAAATTAGAAAGCTTTGTTCACTGTATGATAGATATTGGGTAGGGTAAAGGAAATGTATAGTAACCCTCCTACAATGCTCTGATATGTTTTTGTATCGCTGATATTAGTGCCATAGTGAATGGATAATTTTTGAGAGACACAAGAGTGAGCGAAGATGCCCTTGGCCGAACTCATACCAGCTTTGTGTAAGGGATTAGTGATATATTTCTTTTGGGTAAGAAGGATGTCAGAGGAATAAAATTATGCCTCAATACCCAATATATAATGAAGTTGCCCAAGAACTTTGAGTGGGGATTTGCTATCAGAGAGTGAATAATGCACTATATAAATGGTGATGATGAACAAGTGAGGATCAAGTCATCCACATAAATGCGACATAAAGCTTGGATGTTCCTATAACAATAAAAGAATAATGAGTTGTTCGTTTTAGAGCCAGTGAAACCAAAAGAGAGTAAGGTCGATGTTAAACATTTATACCACTGTATAGGGCCTATTTTAAACCATATAAGACCATTTAAGATTATAGACATGAGATGGAAAATTAGAATTGACAAAACCTGGAGGTTCGTGCATGTAAATAGCTTCATCAAGATCACCATGAAGAAACACATTAGACACGTTAAGCTGATTGACGTTCTAACCTATGCATATAGTAATGGATAAAATAAGACGAATAATACACGGTTTAACAATAGGACTATAAGTGTGATAAAAGTTAATGTCAAGGCATTGGTGAAAGCCATTAGCCACCAAGCGGGCTTTGTAGCGGTCAATCGTGCCATTAGAATAGTACTTAATTTGGAAGACCCACTTGCAACTAATTATATTCTGATCAGAAGTGGAAGGTATAAGGTCCCAAGTATTGTTAGCGATGAGAGCACTAAACTCGTCATTCTTGGCCTTGCGCCATTGAGGTATATTGAGAGCATCTTTGAAGGAACTGGGTTTATGGGTGGGAGTGAAAAGGTTTGGATAAGAGGGTAAAGTGGCAAGAAACATTTTTGGTTTCAGAGTTCTAGTCTGAGATTGGGTGATCATAAGATGAGTGCAAGTTATGGTTAAAGGCTAAGGTGGTTAGAAAGCGTAAGTGGTCATGTCAACAATAAGTGATATATTAGAATTAGAAGTTTGAGAAGGCTGAGAGGAAGAGGGCTGAAGATTAGAGGGACTGAGAGTATGTGAAGCGGTAAAACTGTGTGGAAGTGGCGAGGTAGGAGAGGGATTGTCATATTAGGTGTTAAGAATAGGAACAGTGTTAGATTAAGGTGGGTTAATGGGTAAATTTGAACTGGGCGGAGATAAGGGCATGATGTGATGTATATGTGTGGTTGGATAGGAAGTGGGTATTATAGGTTAGAACGGTGGAGAAGTATCTAAATGTGCAACAACGGGTTCAAATTTGGAAGAAACAAAATCATCTTGTCCAAATAGAAATACATGTTCATAAAAAATTACATGGTGTGAGATAATAACCTTTTTATTAAGTAAAATTCAAACAATAATATCCCTTGTGGTTTTTACTATAGCTAAGAAAACACATGGAGTAGAACGAGGATCAACTTTGGAAGTAGCCTTGAAATGCAACCAAGGATAGTATAGGCATCCAAGTATACGGAAGTTATTATAATTGGGAGATTGATGAAATAATTTAGTATAGGGAGATTGGTTTAAAACAAGAGGTGCGGGAAGATGGTTAATGACATATAATGTTGTTTCAAAGGCATAGGTCTAATAGATTTTAGGATCAGAGGAATGATGTAAAAGAGAAAGTCTATTTTCCATAACATGCCTGTGCTTGCACTCGACACATCCATTTTATTTCAAAGTATATGGGCAAGAAACATGTTGAGTAATATCATGTTCACTAAGATATATTGTTAAAGATTGAAACTCACCACCTCAGTCTGATTGAAAGATTTTAATGAGACATTCAAAGAATTTTTCAACATGTTTAAATTTAATAAAAGCACTAAGAACTTCAGATTTGTATTTCACAAAATAGATCCAATAATATTTGTTGTAGTGATTATAAAATAGAACATAATAATGTTGGCCATTAAAAGAAAGTACAAGAGATGAACATCATAAATCAGAGCAAATTAATTTTAGAGGTTAAGAAGCATGAAAAGAAGAACTCATGACTCTTCCTGATTGAACATGTATGATAAGAAGGAAATTTATTATTATTACAAGACTCAATATGGGATTGTGATAAAGCTTGATGAACTGAGTGAATGGAGGTATGTATTAGGCAAGCATGCCAAGTGGAAAGCGAATAAAGAAGAGCTTGAGGAGACGTGGAGGAAGATGAAGGCGAACTAAAAGCCAAAGAATAAAGACTGCCATTATTCGGGCCTATGAGCAACAAACTCCTTATAGGGATATCCTTGATTTCATAATGAGATGGAAAAAATTCAACAAAAACATTGTTAGCATTAGTAAATAAAGAAACAGATAGAAGATTATGACATGCATCAGGAACATGAAAAATATCACGTAAATAAAAAGAGTGATTATGAGAAGAATAATGAGAATCACCAACATGAGAAATAGAAATTGTTTTACCATTGCTAATAGCTATATCATCAGGACCAGTATAGTCTTAGTGATGACTTAGGTTGTTAACATTAGGAATGAGGTGATGAGTTGCTCTAGAATCTAATGTTGAGTAATATGAGAGAAGTTAACAATAAGGTTAGAGGATAGTTTAGTTCGAGTGGAGTGAGACAACTTTGGTAAGTGTAATTAAATAGGACTGAAGGAATTGTATTTTTGTATATTATATTATCAAAGAATAATACAAGGTATATATAGATACAAGTATATGAAACAAATCTTATCTTCAGTAACAACTTCTACATATAAAAAATATAACAGTATTACAAAATAACCATTAGTTATCTGCTTAGTGCTAATACCCCCGACAAACCAATGCTGGATTTTGTTAAAGACATAGGTAAGAACGTAGAGCTAGAAAACTAGGAGAAGGCAGTGGTTTAGTGAAAGCATAAACTACCTGATCCTTAGATGAGAGAAAACAAACTTGAAACTCCTTGGATCCAACTTTTTCTCTTATGAAATAGTAGTTAAGCTCAATGTGCTTTATTCGAGCATTAAAAAAAGGATTTAATGAGAGGTAGACAACTTCAATATTATAACACCAAAGAGATATAGAAGAGGTGGGCAAGTAAGTAATTTCAGTGAGCTAGTATTTGAGCCAGAGAGCTTTGGCAACAGTATCAACGAGTGCTTTATACTCACCTTCAGTTGATGATCTTGCAATGGTTGGCTATTTTTTAGCATTCCATGACATTAAGTTTTTGCCTAAATAAATACCATATCCACTTATAGAGCGGCGATCATCCGGACAGACGCCCCAATCATTATCGACAAAGCAATGTAACTCTAAATAAGAAGATTTGACAATAGAGAGACTATGAGAGATAGTGTGTTTAAGATATCGAATAAGTCTTTTGACTGACTTTCAATGAACATCAATAGGTAAATGCATGAATTGACATAGCTTATTGGCAGAAAAAACTATGTCAAATTGTGTAAAAGTAACATACTGAAGGGCACCCACCATTTTGCAATAAGTATCACCATTCTCTAAAGCAGTACCATCACCTTTGGACAAAGGAGGAGAAGTCACCATGGGTGTGATTGAAGGCTTATCATGACTCATGTTTATTCTATCCAAGAGATTCGCAATATATTTTTGTTGCATCAAGAGAAGTCCAGAACTAGTGCAAACCACTTCAATACTGAGAAAAAAAATATAAGGGTCCAAGTCCTTTACAGGAAAGGCACATTGCAATTGAGCAACAAATTGAATCATGAGTTGGGATGTTTCTGTGATTACAATGTCATCAATATAGACTAGGACA
Source organism: Mallotus repandus (assembly GCA_949671775.1). Classification (NCBI taxonomy): domain Eukaryota; kingdom Viridiplantae; phylum Streptophyta; class Magnoliopsida; order Malpighiales; family Euphorbiaceae; genus Mallotus; species Mallotus repandus. The sequence goes on along the minus strand of CATIWM010408927.1, from coordinate 24,077 downwards.
AATAGTTTTTCAGTGTTAATATGTTTAAAGAAAAGAAAGGTATCAGCTATTGAATTAATAAAACCAAGAGAGAGTAAAAAATTACTCAGTTTGAGATACCAACTCTGAAGAACCCGCTTGAGTCTATAAATGGATCGGTGAAACTTGTATACATGGTCTAGCTTAGTTTTATCTTGGAAACCAGTAGGTTGGCTCATGTAGATATCCTTATCAAGAGTGCAATGCAAGAATGCATTTGAAATATTAAGTTCTCAAATGGCATAATTGAATTGCACTGCCAGTGTGAGAATGGTGTGAACAGTGTTAGCCTTCATAACATAATTGAATGTATTAGTATAATCAATCACTGGCTTTTGATGGTAGCCCTTAGCAACCATTTGGGCTTTATATCTAGAGATAGAGTTGTCAGGATTACGTTTAATGCATAAGACCCATTTATTTCCAACAATATTGACATTGGGAGGCCTAGGAACCAAGTTCCATGTATCGATGTTAATCAAAGCTTAAAATTCTTCAGACATAGCTTTCTTCTAAACATCATACTTATTTGCATGGCTGAAAGTGAGTGGTTTAGTTTGTAGAAAATAGATTTAGCTAGTCGGGTTGAGATATTTAGGAAGAACCATTGTATGGGTATGGGCAACAGGATCAGATGGAGGTGGATTAAAAGGAGCTGGTAACTAGTTGTATTGACTAAGGCCAACAATTAAAGGAATCGAATGAAAAGAGGTACAAGCGGGAAGGTTAGTAGGTGATGATGAGGTTGCGGGAAAATTAGATAGTGTTGATAAGGGTAAGGTTAGAGAGGATAGAGTTAGAGTTAAAGTAGAATTAGAAGATAAACAAGGAGAGTTTGAGATAGGATGGGTACCTAAAGAGAGTGGAAGTGGATTGCTATGAGTTACCATAAACCAAGGAGTAGAATCGGGTGGATCATGATCTTGGGCCTGCAAAACAGAGTTTGAAAAATATGGAAAAGTTGATTCATCAAATTTTAAGTGCTAGGAGATATAGATTATTTCAGAAGAAATATCAAGGAATTAATAATCAAAATGGATAGGCGAGAGACCAAGATTGACACAACAAGCAGTACAAAAAGAAAATTTGTTTGTGTTATATGCATAGAGCAATAGGAAAATGACACAACAAAAATTCTTGAATTAATGATATTTGGGATGAGTTTTAAACAAACTAAAATAAGGACTCATGTGTTTTAAAATTGTCATAGGCAGTGAATTAATAATTAGAACAGAAGAATCAAAAGCAAAGTGCCAATATTTGAAAGGAATATTAATGTGAGCTAATAATGTAAGTCCTGTGTCAACAACATGGCAGATTTTATGCTTAGCCACTCCATTCTATTCATAAGTGTAAGGATAGGCAATTCGATGAAGAATGCCTTGGGTTTTAATATATGTATGTAATGTGCGGTATTTTCCACCCAAATCCGATTGAACACTTTTAATTTTAAGATTAAATTGTGTTTCCACTTGCTTCTGAAATAACCTAAAAACTTAAATTAATTCACTATGATTTTTAAAAGGAAAGTATCGTGTGAAATGGGTATAGTCATCAATGAATAAAAGAAAATAATGGTGACCATTGGAAGATAAATAAGGGGCAGGTCCCCATATGTCCAAGTGCACTAGTTCAAAAGGAGAGCTGCTATAATGCTCAACACAATTTAAAGGAAATTTAGAAAGTTTACTTTTAAGATAAGAAGAACAAACAAAATTTTTAAATTTAGAAGAACATGGTAAATGAAAATTTGAAACAATTTTATTTATAAGCTGAATACTCACATGACCAAGGCGAGAATGCCAATCTTTGGACTTGATAGCAGAGGACATAGAATTTGCTTGAAAAGAAAGTGGCCTTGGTAATTGATACAGTCCATCTCCACTCTCTTTTCTGAGTAGTGTTTCCTATATTGCCTAATCCTTAACAAGAAAATAAGAAGGATAAAATTCAAAAAAGCAATGATTATCATTAGCAAATTTATGAATAGATAAGAGAGGTTTTGTGATTTGAGGGACATACAAAATATTATTAACATGAAGTGAACGATGGGAAGAAGAAATAGTAGAAGAGCCAGTATGAAGAATTGGCAAACCTTGCCTATTAGCGACATGGAGCTAATCCTGACCATGGTAGTCATTATTAATAGAAAGTCCCAATAGATCAAGCACTACATGATGAGATGCACAAGTATCGGCATACCAAGGTAGAGCAAATGCCAAAGAAAATGGAGAAGATGAAACCATGTTAGCTTAAGATTGATACCTTGGAATGGAGGAGAAACAATTACCATATTATAAGGATTTCCTGTGGAACGTTTGCGACATATGTTAATAGTATGATTGTGGAAACCACAAATCTAGCAATGAACTATGGATGAAGAAAAGGGAGAGCCAGCTTGGGAACTAACATCAATCGGCTTTGGTGTTGGTAATAATGGTGCTTTAGAAACTAGATGTACAACCGGGTGCTCTTGAGAAGAATCTCATGTGCAATAAGCTAACCATGTAATTCATGGAAAGAAATAGGCTCAGGCTAAAGGTTTAGTGCAGTGATAATGGAATGAAATTCACTCCTAATGTTTTTGCAAATAACAATATTAAACTCAGCCAAAAATAAAGGAGGACCAGCTACAGCCAATTCATCTGCCCTTAGCCTTTTGAAGATATTGAGAGATGGGAATATAATTTTTCTTGAATTCTTGAAGATCAATATATAGTTATAATTGATAATTTTGAGAAATATAGCCAAAAGCATTGTTGAAGGGTATCCAAACTTGATAAGAGGATTTGAGACCAAAAACATAAGAAAAACATCCTTGGAGAGAGAGGAAAGGATCCATGATATCAGCATTTGATCTTTGTTAAACCATTCCATATATGCAGGATTAGGAATAAAAATAGGAGGAGTAGTTTCTATCCTAAGTGTTTTTGATGGTTCAGGTGTTTATCCATCAATAAAAGACATTAGGTTTTAGTAATTAAGCAAGATAGTTTCTATGTTTTAGCTTTAAGACAAAAGTGTGGGTAGTAGTGATATTTACATGAGGTGCAACAAGTATGGAATTCTTGGAGGAGGAAGAAGAAAGGGATGAGGAAGAGGAAGATGAAGATGTGAGTGAGGTGGAAGAAGAAGAAATTTGAGTTATTTCGGTGGCCATGGTAGGCTCTGAGACAATGTAATCAAATCGAACTAAAGGAATTGTATTTTTGTATATTATATTGTCAAAGAATAATACAAGGTATACATAGATACAAGTATATGAAATAAATCTTATCTTCAGTAACAACTTCTACATATAAAAAATATAATAGTATTATAAAATAACCATGAGTTATCTATTTAGTGTTAATAGTGAGGAACAAGTACGAGTAAGGTGCCCAATACCATGGTAGTTGTGACAAGTGAGTGCTCAGTATTGGAACAAGATTGTGAGGCTGGAGAGAAGTTTTGAAAGGAGGAGGTTTGGACTATGGGTGAGGAAGAATAGCCCCCTGACGTCGGCCTCAAAAAGAATAGCCACCATGTCCTCGACATGATGAGGATTGAGAGTTAAATAAGGCTGATAGTGGTGTAAGGAGAATGGGCTCTTGTCTTTTTAATTCAACAGCAAGGCTCACTTCTTCACTTAGCAGTAAACTGTAAAGCTCATCAAAGGTAACCATGTTAGGTCAATTTTCTAATGAATGAATGAAGGGACAATATTCAGGTCCAAGACCATTAGTAATGGCATAAATAAGATCATCATCATGCACAGTAGTCTGAAGGGTAGTAAACTAATCTGCCATATTTTTGGCTCTTTGAGTGTAAGCCGCCATTTCAGTAAAGTCACATTGAAGTTCAAAAAACATAATCTTTATGGTGCAAATTTGAGCATGAGATCCAAAGGCATATGTCCATGCTAATTTATCCTAGGAAGGTTTGGCATTTAAGGCACCAATGACTTAAGGAATAAAACTCTTAAAGATGGAGCCAATAATCCAACTTAGAACCAACAAGTATTGGTGAAATCAAGACTCATACAGTGGGTTCGACTAGTTATTCGCTGTTGGTGGTGGAGGTTGGAGTCTACCATCTATGTGTTTAGAGAGATCATAACTATTTAGAAGAGGGAGAAGTTGGGCTTGCCACTTGTAGACGGCGGGGTTTAGCATGCGCCCAAGTTTATTGCAACCGCGACACTGTTTGAGCTCAGTGCTCTAGGGAACACACTAACCACTGTCACAAAGACATGGCGTAGAGATGAGGAGTCGCCACCCAGGGTAATAACTGGGACAAATCGAAAGTGGTGGTAACTCGATTCTCTAATACAAGCTAGCACCACAACCAAGAGTTCTGGATATGGAATACCAACTTCTTTTAGTTTTATGTTCATTTAGAATTATCTTATTAATTACTATCTTATTCCCTAATTACATGCAATTTCATTAAACCCTAATTGAACATCCATCTAACCCTAAGGCAACCAATCCATGAAAAAGCACATAACAAATGCATTCAAAGTGTAATGTCCCTAAATCTAAACCATAATTGATTTTAATTTAAGTTAATTAAATCTACACATTTTATTTAGAAGTGAAATGGAACTAAAAGTGGGCATATATTTTGATAATTAGTGAGCCTAAATCTATTTATTTTAATTCTAAAGAAAATGGGCCTAAGTCTATTTAAATTTTAAAAGCAAAAAAATAAATTACTGGGCTTAATTCTAATTAATTTTAATTACATGAAATGATCCTAAATCTACAAATTATGAAGAAGGTTTTATTCATGGGTTGAGCTAAGTCTAAGTTAATTTTATTTAAAAAATGGGCCTAAAAATCTAAATTAACCTAAATAGGCCTAAGTTGTTTTTAATTAAGTCTAAAACTAATTTTAAAGCCTATTAATTAAGTGAGTTAAAACCTACACGCGGGCTTGGGGCCCAAAACAAATAAAAATTAAAAATAAGCCCAAATAATTAAACAACATACAAACATACAAACCATGATTTCTAACCCTAATGTAATTTACATACCACCTAAATTAATCTAAAGCCACCCTTAATTTTATTAGGATATTTACCAAATGTACCTAAGTTACTAATTAATTTTAATGTGCAGAAAAGTAAAGAATCCACTATTTTTCCCTCTACCAGGACTATTACAATTCCTACATATAATAATAGTTACATATCCAAAAATAAATAAATAAAAAAAGTACGTAATACAAATACAACCAAAAATAAAATAGACCTAAGCTATGTGATTTAATATCCATGGTATTCCAAGGCCTTCATGGATTCGGTTATTGGCTCTCCACATTCACCACATGGCTATATCACTCCTATCATTATAAGCTCAAACATGAAAACAAAATCAATAAAGATTAGTAATTAATTAAAATAAGAATAAAATTAAATGAAATCAAAATCTAATAGAAATAAATAATGAAACAGAATAAGTAAAATAATAAATCAAAGAAGTAAAATAATAAAATAACAATAAATAGAAAGAAATAGAAGGAAATAGAAATAAAGAACAAAGATGGATGATGTATTGACTCTCTCCTCAGAGATCTTTTTAAATCACCATTTGAATAAATCCCAGATTTGATCTTCCGCAGGCTTTGATTGCCTTTTTCAAAAAAAAAATCTCTGAAAGAAAGAAGATTTTTTTAAAGAAGAAGAGATTCTCCCGAAAATTTTCCCAGAAAAAAAAAACCTTTTCTACCTTCTCTTTTTTTTTTCCTTCTCTTTTCCGTACTTTTCCTCTCTCATTTTCGTTCTTTTTCCCCATTTTTTTCCTCTTCCCTTCCTCTTTTTTTTTTCTTTTGCTCCGTTCTCTCCATTTTATTATATCCCAGTAGATAGATAATATTAATTGGGATAGGTAATTATCCCAACTAATAGGATAAAACTTATCATTTGTAAAGATAAATTACAGAGAGATTTATCTCTTTATTTATTTATTTTGTTATTTTTTTGAAATTTTTTTACCAATCAAGTTTAGGAAAAATAAATAAATTTTTTTTAAAAAAAAATCAAATATTCACACATCGGAATAGTACAATTCCGACCGGAATTGTAGATTGTTGATCGGAAATCTAGAATTCCAATCGAAAATTTAGAATTATAAAAAGACCCCTAAAGAAAAAGAGACTTTTCAATTTAGTCCATAAAAAATGCAATTAAGCCTTGGGATCCAAAATTCAAATACTAGAGACCTATTTGTAACAAATTTTCATCATCAGAGTCCTCTTTTGCATTCATACTCTAGTCATCTCGAAATTGGGTGCTTACAAGTAGCAGTCAGAGCTCTAGGCATGGTAGCTCAAGCTCAGGGCCCAGTGCATGCCCTACTTGTGGTCGAGTACATCAGGGTCCATGCCATTTGCTGACTGGAGCCTGCTTTAGGTGTGGGCAGATTGGACATCTTGCTAGAGCTTGTCCTAACACTGGATATCAGTCTTCTTTTGCCCACGGATCTTCGTCTTCAGTTGCTCAGCCATTTCAGCAGGTGCATCAGACCTACCAGGCACCTATGTACCCTCAGTAGAGGCCGACTTAGTATGTGGGTTAGTAGGGTCGAGGTTTAAGAGGCATATACGGGGGTAGACCGAGTGGTAAAGGATTCACTCAGCCTTCCCGTTCTCAGCAAGTTGGCCGTAGACAGGCTAGGGTGTTCACTCTGACTCCTCAACATGCTCAGGCGTCTAATACGATGGTAGTAGGTACTCTCTCAGTGTGTTCTTTTGAGGCTAGAGTCTTATTTGATCTTGGTACATCGTATTCTTTTGTTTTGCTTGTCTTTACTTCGAGGATGGAGTGGCAACCATCCAAATTATTATTTCCCTTGTCTGTAGCGACTCCACTTAGTGACGTGTTAGAGATAGACATATTCTTTCCATCTTGTCCCGTGTTGGTAGAAGGTAGAGAGTTGCTGGTAGACTTGGTATTGTTGGATGTAATCGACTTCGATGTGATCTTAGGGATGGATTAGTTAGCTCGACACTATGCCACATTGGATTGTTGAGAGAAGGTAGTGATTTTCAGAATCCCTAATAATGAAGAGTTTCGATTCAGAAGTGATAAGAGTTCAATGCCTCAAACTCTTATTTCTGTAATCACAGCTAGAAAGATGCTTAATAGAGGGTGTAAAGGCTATTTAGCTATGGTCAGAGATACAAAGGTGGACATGGGAGAAGTTAAGAAGGTGCCAGTGGTATGCAAGTTTTCTGATGTTTTTCTTTAAGAATTACCAGGATTGCCACCAGATAGAGAGATAGAATTTTGTATCAATGTTGTACTTGGTACGGATCCTATCTCTATGCCACATTACAGAATGGCGCCTGTAGAGTTGAAAGAGCTTTATAAGAAGTTGTAAGAGTTACTTGATAAGGGTTTTATCAGACCCAACACATCTCCTTGGGGTGCACCGGTGTTATTTGTGAAGAAGAAAGATGGTAGTCTTTGACTTTGTATTGACTATAGATAGTTGAACAAGGTCACCATCAAGAACAAATATCCTTTCCCAAGGATTGATGACTTATTTGACTAGCTTTAAGGAGCTCAATATTTTTCTAAGATTGATTTAAGGTCAGGGTATCATCATTTAAGAATTAGAAGTGGAGATATACCTAAGACTGCATTTCGGACTAGATATGGCCATTATGAATTTTCGGTGATGTCCTTTGGGTTGACTAATGCCCCAGTAGCCTTTATAGACTTGATGAATTGGGTATTTAGGCCATACTTAGACCTATTTGTAATTGCCTTTATTGATGATATTTTGGTATATTTAAGAAGTAAAGAGGAGCATGCAAGGAATTTGAAGTTTGTGATTCAAACCTTGAGGGAACATCAATTGTATGCCAAATTTTCAAAATGTGAGTTTTGGTTGGATTAAGTGGCATTCTTAGGCCATGTGGTATCTAAAGATGGCATTCAAGTGAATCCCAAGAAGATCAGTTGCAGAATGGCCGAGACCTATAATAATCACCGAAGTGAGAAGTTTTTGGGTTTAGCAGGCTATTATAAGAGATTTATGAAGGATTTCTCTAAGATTACAGTGCCCTTAACAAGGCTAACTCAGAAGAATGTCAAGTTTGTTTGGACTGATAGATGCGAAGAGCACTTCTAGTTACTTAAGGACTTGTTGACTTCAGCTCCAGTATTGACTTTACCTTTAGGGAATGAAGGGTATACGATGTGTTGTGATGCTTCTCGAGTAGGACTGAGGTGTGTATTGATGTAGAATGGGAGGGTGGTTGCTTATGCTTCACGTCAATTAAAGAAGCACGAGCAGAACTACCCCACCCATGATTTGGAAATGGCAGTTGTGGTGTTTGCTTTGAAGATATGGAGGCATTATTTATCTAGTGTAAATTATGAAGTATACACCAACCACTAGAGCTTAAAGTACATCTTTCAGCAAAGAGACTTGAATTTGAGACAAAGGAGATGGATGGAACTTCTGAAAGATTATGATTGCTCTATTCTTTACCATCCTGGAAAAGTGAACATGGTAGCTGACATACTGAGTAGGAAGTCAGCAGGCAGTCTTACACACATCAGCACAGAAAAGAGGCCAATCATTAAGGAGTTGCATGAGCTGATTAATCAAGGGTTGCAATGGAAGATAACCAATAAATGTCTTTTAGCTCAATTCAAAGTATGATTAGTGTACTTGGATAGAGTTAAAGTAGCTCAGAGAAGAGATCCACAGTTATAGAAGATCATGTTTGAAGTGCAACAAGGTCAATCCAGAGACATTATAATTGATAATGAGGGCATGTTGCATTTGGGCACGAGGCTACATGTACCAAATGTGGATGAATTAAGAAAGGAGATTATGGAAGAGGCCTATTTTTCTGCTTATAGTATTCATCTAGGTTTTATAAAGATGTATCATGATTTGAAAGATACATATTGGTGGAATGGGATGAAGAGAGAAATCACAGAATTTGTGTCCAAGTGTCTTACTTATCAGTAGGTGAAGTTGGAACATCAGAGGCCATTTAGGATTATTACAACAGTTGCCCATCCCAAAGTGGAAGTGGGATATGATTGCTATGGACTTTGTAGGTAGTTTACCTCATTCATCAAGTGGCTATAATGCTATCTGGGTGATAGTTGACAGATTGACAAAGTCAACTCACTTTCTGCTAATTAAGAAGATGTACTCTACTGATAGGTTAGCAAGATTGTATGTTAACCGGATTTTTTATCTTCATGGAGTACCAATGAGTATAGTGTCTGACAGAGGAGCCACTTTTACTTCAGTCTTTTAGCAAGAATTACATAAGGCTTTAGGTACAAGGTTGGATTTCAGCACAACTTTTCATCCTTAAACTGATGGTCAGTCTAAAAGGACCATTCAGACTTTGGAGGATATGCTTCATATGTGTGTGATGGATTTTGGTGGTCAATGGGACATACACTTGCCATTGATTGAATTTGCATATAACAACAGTTATCATGCAAGTATTTAAATGGCTCTATATGAAGCACTGTATGGAAGAAAGTGCAGATCGCCATTGTGTTGATAAGATACCCATCATTCAATAGAGGTTAAAGACAGCTTTAGTAGACAGAAGAGCTATGCAAACTCTAAGAAAAATATGAAAAATAAATAAATAGATAAATATAAATATAAGTGTCTCTGTGTGTGTGTATATATATATATATATAATTTGGTAACAAGAGAATGCCATCGTGATTTGAATTGAATCTCGATGAAAAAATACATCAATGAGAAGTTCGTTTGATAAGTTTAATAATTTTTTTCTAGAGTTAAAACTTATCTTTCTTGAAAATAGGAAGAAAAGCCCTTCATTAGAAAAAAAGAGTTAAGTTAAAAAGTACTCACTATCATATATAAATAAATAAATATATATATATATTTAGTTATTTATTTATTTATGTATTTATTTATTTATATTCATTTATTTATTTATTCTTTTAGAGAGATTATAACTGGGTTAATTAATCCAAGTATGCTTTGGGCCTGTTCTAAGTGTGTAACCTTTTAAGTTCACACAACGTTGGCAGTGGGCCTAAAATTTCAATTTTAGCCCACAAGTCATAAGCGACCTCTAGCAAGACATTATGACTAGCCATGTTGTGTGAAGGCTGATAATCTGACATAACCTAATCCACAACATGTATTATAGTCCTTTTGTCATGCAATATCTTGAATGAACATAAGGTATGGTTCATGTCATCCTTACATTGTTCAATTATATTATTTCTTGATCCCAAGTAGACTGATACTGATAACTCTTTATCTTATATTGATAGCCCTTTATCAATATGCATTTCTCTTCAATCTAACATATTGAGGGGCCCACATATATCTTCGCAAATAACTGAGGGACAAATTCCATCTTAATCACTCACATTCCTCACATAACTCATTCCATATCCAATCACAACATGTTTTACCATTCAGTTAAGATGATGTAGGGATGTGTCAAAATACAGAACTAATCGCTGGAAGCCATAGTGATTTCAGGTCTAAAGACTCAAATAATACTACTGTGATGAGAATTACTTATGATAATTATCCATATATAGTTCTCATAATGGGTCAATCCAGTACATCATTTCTCTAAATATGCACCTATGAGTTTGACTTAATATCTCATATACATGATTAGTAAAACATAATCATCAGTCAACCTCATACTAGTCTTTATTCATTATTATTCCCACAACAATAATCGACAATGGATATTTAGATTAGAATTCAAATATCACATAAGAATTTTACTATCAAGTCACATACTTAATGACCTTTGGTATAATTAACTAATCAAAAATAATATTAGAATTAGCCAGTAATAATGACAATGCCTCTTTATTAATAAAATAGAAAAATGACAAAGTCAAAGTATGGCCATTACATAATTGGCCTAGGGCATATCACTAACATTCTCCCATTTGCACTAGGCCCAATCAATATTTTATCTCATACCCATTTACCTAATATGACTCTCATGCTTAGGCTATGGAAGACTATTAGCTAGTGGATCGGCAACATTGCCATCTCTTGGTGCTCTACATATTATGCTTAATGCCTATGAGACATCTGGTTGACTGTATAACATGGCATACATGGTGGATCCAATAGCATAAGTATATGCAATCTTACTCATACGGTCTCACTCATCCCGTGTCTTTTGACACTAAGTCTTGCTAAAACTAATGCCATAGGACATTAGCAAGAATCCTCTCTTAGAGTTTTACATACTGAACCTATTCAGTACCTTGTCAATGTAAGTGCTCTAACTCAAGCCAATAAGCCTCTTAGATTTATCTCTATAGATCTTAATTCCTAAAATATAGGCAACTTCACCTAAGTCTTTTATTGAGAAATAATTCTCTAACCATGATTTAACAATATGTAAAGTAGGAATATTATTTCCAATGAATAATATGTCGTCAACATATAGCACTAGAAAAACTATTGCACTCTTACTAACCTTTTTGTAAATACAAGGCTCATCTTCAGTTTTAATGAATCCAAACTCTTTGATCGCTCCATCAAAATGAAGATTCTAGCTCCGAGAGGCTTACTTTAATCCACAAATAGATCTTTAAAGCTTACAAACCTTTCTAAAATTCTCAGGATTGACAAAACCCTCTGGTTATGTCATGTACACATCTTTAATTAGGTTTCCACTAAAAAATGCAGTTTTGTCATCCATTCTCCATATTTGATAATCATAGTATGTGGCTATGGCAAGGAGAATTTGAATGGACTTAAGCATAGCAATTGGTGAAAAAGTTTCATCATAATCAATACCATGTGTTTTCCTAAAACCCTTTGCAACCGACCTTTCTTTAAAGGTATGCACATTGCCATTAATATCAATTTTCTTTTTGAAAACTCATTTACACCTAGTAGTTTTTAAACCATCAAGTAGATTAATCAAAGTCCATACTTGATTGTCATACATGGATTGCATTTCTGAATTCATGGCTTCTAACTATTTCTTAGAGTCTGGATTGTCTATAGCCTCTTAGTAGGTCGTGGGCTCCCTTTGATCCATAATTATCATATCGTTATTATCTGTTAAGAGAAATCAATATCTCTTAAGGATATGATGTGTCCTACCAGACCTCCTAGGACCTTGTGGTACTTGTGTATATTCAACAGTTACTTGTTGATCCAGTTACGATTCTATATATAGTACAATGCTACTTTGTGGTTGTTAAATTTCTTCCAGTTGTTCCTTACTCCCACTGGTTCCTTTGGAAATGCACTCTCTTCCCAAAAAGACACTATTTTTAGCAACAAAAGCTTTATTTTCAAAAGCATTGTAAACGTAATATCCTTTTGTTTCTTTAGGATATCCTATAAAAAGGCATTTGTCTGATTAGGGTGCTAATTTATTTAAAATTTTATGCTTCACATAAGCCTCACATTCCCAAATCTTAAGAAATGATAAATTGGGAGATTTCCTAGCCCACATCTCATATGGTGCTTTTTTAACTACCTTTGATGGAACTCTTTTCAATAGGAATGCAGCAGTTTCTAGAGCATAGCCCTAAAAGGAGATTGGAAGATCTGACTGACTCATCATAGATCGAACCATCTGTAATAAAGTTTGATTTCTCCTTTCAGATACATTATTCCATTGCGGTGTTTTAGGTGGAATTAATTGTGAAATTATTCCATAATCTGTAAGATGATCAGTAAATTCTTGGCTTAAATATTCACCTTGATCAAATCTTAGTGCTTTAATATTTTTACCAAGTTGATTTTGTACTTCATTTTTGAAAATTTTGAACATTTTAAAAGATTCAAATTTATGTTTCATTAGATAGACATAGTCATATCTACCGAAATCATATGTGAAAGTAATGAAGTATTGATAACCTCCTCTAGCAGTGAAACTTAATAGGCCACATGCATCAAAATGTATAAGACCCAACAAGTCATTAGCCCTTTCACTATGTCCAGTAAAGGGTGTTTTAGTTAATTTTCCCAATAAACAAGATTCACAAGATTCATATGGCTCTAAATCAAATGAATTCAAAGTCCACATTAGTGGAGCTTTGATATGCATTTCTCATTTATATGGCCTAAACAACAATGCCAAAGAGAGGTTGTGTTTAAATCATTAGAGTTAAACTTCTTCGAATTAATGTTATATAGGGACTTTTCATTAGTGTCTTTAATGTCTAAAACATAAAGACCATGATTTTGCGGTGCATATCCATAGGAAACATTATCATGATAAATAAAGCATTTATTATTCTTAATAATAAATTCAAAACCATTCTTGTCCAAACAAGAAACAGAAATGATATTCTTGCTCATAGCAGGTACATAATAACAATTTTCCAAACTCAAAACAACTCCACTAGGAAAAGTTAAATTATAATTTCCTACAAGTAAGGCAGCAACTCTTGCTCCATTTCCAACTCATAGGTCCACTTCACCTTTAGCCAAGATTCTACTCCTTTTTAGGCACTACACATTAGTACAAATGTGAGATCCAGAACCAGTATCTAATACCCAAGAATCAGAAGTAAATAAATTGCTTCTATAACATGAATACCTTAAGAGGTAGTCGCACTACCCTTATTCTTCTTCAAATCATCCAAATAGAGTTTGTAATTTCTTTTCCAAGGACCTGGTTCATTGCAAAAAAAGCATGTTCCCTCCTTAAGTGGTTTTGCATGGGATGCAGGCTTAAGATTGGGCTTAGGCTTTTATAAGCCTTTGGAAGCCTTAATCTTGCCTTTACCCTTTCTTATTTTTTCCATACCTTTCCTTTTATTAACCATTAGAGCATCCTTGGTACTCCTGATGTTCTTTTTAACAGTCTCAAGCATCCCATGCAATTCAAAAACAGTTTTGTTCATGCCATGCATGTTATAGTTTTTGGCAAAGACTAAAGAATAATATCAATGGCCAATTCTTACTCGATCTTAAGACTAAGCCTTTCAAGATATTCAAAATGACCTTTCATCATAAGAACATGAGGAGCCATTGAACTGCCAATAGCCAACTTACAAGAAAGTAATGCCTTTATGGTGCTAAACCTTTCAATTCTAGCTTTCTCTTAGAACATTTTCTTAAAATGGCCTATTATGGGATAAGCATCCATCTCTATTGGTTGCTTTTGAAGCCCTAATTTCATGCTTCCAAGCATAAGGCAAGTGACATTAACAGAGTCATTAAGATGCTTACTATGTGCATCCTTTTGAGCTCTAAGAACATAAGCGGTTGGTTCATCTGGGATAGGTTGATCAAGGATATATTCCTTTCTTTCTTGCTTAAGAATAATTCTTAAGTTTCTATACCAGTCAAGGAAGTTAGTCCCATTAAGTTGTCATTCTCAAGGATCGATCGCAGTGACGAATCAGATGTGGTGTCTGATGCCATTATCTACAAAAAATATATATATAGTATACTCAGTATTTTATCAAGTTATATTAATAAGGAATAATTGCAAATCCTATAAAAATTCATTCAAATTAATAACCCTTAAAGTTAACTTGTAAATTTTTATGGGCCAAGATCCATATTTCACCATACTCTAAGTGAGCTTTGGCTCATCACCTAAAGTATGGTTATTTAGGTAGGTAACTCTTACCAATTACATCTCATGTAACTCTTGGAAAGGTATGGGATTTAACATCACATGTCCTGGCTAAAAATCTCATCTAAATCCCTAGGTCCAAAACCATTTTGATAACATAGTTAAGTCAAACCATATCAAACATTTGGATAGTACCATTATCTGACTTGCCTTCCTCGGATGACTTAATACACCTTGCTTCAGTAGGCCCATATATAGTAATCTAAGGCTTGACAAATGTTAAATTTATAGGAGGAATTATTATGAATTAATATTGAATGAGGGTCCCCTTATTTAATCTTATATGATTAGTATGTTACATCATATGCATAGCATCAAATACAAAACATAATACTAAAAATAAATGTGACATAGCATGGCCCAAATCTAGTTTGATCTTCATAAGCCAGTATGAAGATCAATGGTCAATCCTTGGAGAAAGGACATCCTTCATCTTAATTCTTTCACCTGAGATCTCCACTTTGAGTCTCCACCTTGGATCTCCATCTTTAGCCTCTATTTTGGATCTCCATGTTGGGTCTTGATTTACATTACATTATAAGTTGCAATCTATACTATTCTATTACTACTTAATAAAATAAAATTACAACAAACAAAAAATGACTCATAATCCGTATTTAAAATTACAACCCATAAAAGAATAACATAAATCCAATCACATTGGTTTTAAGGGTCATGCCATGCACCATGCATTTCACACTAAACATACAGAGCATAATAGTTTAATTTTCATTAAAATTAATTAATGTTATAATTAGAACAAATTATGTGGCGAATCCATTTGGGGTTAAATTCCTAAACCATTGTAATCATATTACATTTTATTAATATGTTCAAAACATATTAATTTTGTTCAACATCCTTAATAGACACGACTATGTCAAAAATAGATATAGTTGTGTCAATCTACATTCTACAGAATTTGCTCTCAGACATAACTATGTCAAAAATAGATATGGTCATGTATCTATACTCTTATAAATACACAATCAGACACGGTTGTGTCATCTAATCGACATGGTCATGTCCCCTTGTAACTTGAATTTTGTCAAGACGAAAACAATATTTTTCAATGAAAACTTTGTTTAATCATATTAAACAACTATGGACATTAATCATATCAACGTATGTAGTTGTTTTTTACATGGATTCAAATAAATTATCATATAAAATGTTCGATTGAAATATTAAACCACTTTTCAAAATCAAATGCATATATATCATATATATATATATATATATATATACCAATTCCACACATCTCATGTTTATATCACGTATATGATAAAATTAATTAAATCGAATTACAACTAGCTTTGATACCATTGTTGGGTTTTCATTGATTCATACACGTAGTGAAAAATAAAAATTTTAATCAAGAAACCCTCACAGGATCCATGTAATTTGAGTAAATCGATTAAGAGAGATATTCTAAAACTCACCAAGATGATTTCAAGGCAACAATGTTCAGAGTGAACCCTACCTCAAGCTTTCCATATTCTTTTGTCAGATTAAGGCACCGCCAATAAAGTCATGCCCTCTACCGATGTCCACATGAATAAGGGTAACCAAAGCTATGTAGGTGTGCTAGCACTTTTCAAATACAACTCTTATTTTTCTTTTTCTCTCTTAGTGTTTTTCTTTTCTCAAAAAAAGTGGAGGAAGAAGGAGAATAATCACTTAGAAAACCCTAAAGAAATAGAAGTATATATAGACATCCCATCTAAGGTATCTTTAACCACTTACTTACCAAAACAATTTTGGTAAGAAAACTTCCTTTTAATTTTGATTCTAATTCTAAAATTAGAATTATTTCCTATTTATTTAAAATAACACTTACTTTAAATAAATAAGAAAAATAAATAAATAGAATATATATATATATATATATATATATATTTATATTTATATATTTATTTATTTATTTATTCTTTCAGAGAGATTATTACTATGTTAGTTAATCCAAGTCTGCTTTGGGTCTGTTCTAAGTGTGCAACCCTGTAGGTTCACACAGCATTGGCAGTGGGCTTAAAATTTCCATTTTAGTCCACAAGGCATAAGTGGCCTCTAGCTAGACATTATCACTACCCAAGTTGTGTGAAGGTCGATAATCCGACAAAACCTAATCTGCAGCGTGTATATAGTCCTTTTGTCACACGATATCTTGAATGAACATAAGGCATGGCTCATGTCATCCTTATATTGTTCAATCATATTATTTCTTGATCTCAAGTAGACTGATATTGATAACTCTTTATCTGATATTGATAACCCTTTATCAATACATTCTAGCATGGCCATGGATTTCTCTTCAGTCCAACTCATCGAGGGGCCCGTAGATATCTTCTCAAATAACTGAGGAAAAAATTCCATCTTAATCACTCACATTCCTCACATAATTCATTCCATATCCAATCACAACCTATTTTACCATCTAGCTAAAGATAATGTAGGGTTGTATCAAAATACAGAACTCATAATGCAGGAAGTCATGGTGATTTCAGGTCAGAGGACTCAAATAACACTACTGTGATGAGAATTACTTATGACAATTATCCATGTAGTATTCTCATAGTGGGGTCAATCCAATATATCATTTCTCTAAATATGTTGACCCAATATCTCATTTACATGATCAGTAAAACATAATCATCAATCAACCTCATACTAATCTTTATTCATTGTTATTCCCATAACAATGATCGACTAGGGATATTTATATTAGAATTCAAATATCACATGTGAGTTTTACTATCAAGTCACATACTTTGTAATCTTAGGTAGAATTAACTAATCAAGGACAATATTAGAATTAGCCAACAATAATGAAAATGCCTCTTTATTAATAAAATAGAAAAATGACAAAAGTCAAAGTATGGTCATTACATAATTGGCCTAGGGCATATCACTAACATTATTTTCATTTACTTCTAACATTTATATTAATTTAAATTATAAGTTTTTAATTATACTTAATGATTTTTATTCATTTAATAATAAATTAACATTATCTGAATATCCACTTAAACATATCACTTATTTAATAATTTAGATTATTTAGCTGGACTGTTAACTTAACTAGAATTACGCGGTATCATTATGAAATCACATAGTATCACTATGAAACTATATTGTTTTTGGTACACTTTGTTTTTAACACTAACTACTATATTAACTTAATTAGTTAATTATTTTCATTTATATTAATTTAAATTGTAAATACATATTTTTATTATACTTAACAATTTTTTATTTAATAATAAATTATAATTATCTAATATCCATATAATATTATACGTAGCTTAACCCATACTACCAAAAAAGTACATAGTTTTAGGTAGACTTATTTATTTAATACTAACTATTATATTTATTCAAATATGAAATTTCTATTATATAATATTCACTTTATATTATATTTATTAATAATTTAGGTTATTTTGGAATTTCAGATTCAACAAATAAAAAAATAACAATATCTTAGTTTTATTATGAAACTACATGATTTTAGGTAGGTTTATTTATTTAACAATAAATGTTATATCTATTATTAAATAAAATGTTATATATATATATATATATATATATATATAGCATTTAATTATTTTATTTATTAAATAATAAATTATGATTATATAGTATCTACTTAATATTATACTTACTAAAGTGGTAAGGTCTACCTTTATTACATTTAATAATATTATTATACTATATAGCAATAATGATAAATTTGAGTTGACAAATTTGATTCAAATGAGAGTAATTGATAAAATAAACTCATTTTTTCCCTCCAAAGTTAAAACTATTTCCCCTCTAAAATCAATACACTTTTCCCTCCAAACTCATACTTTTTCACTCCTTTTTTATATGTCAACTTATTACCCAAGAGGATAATGGAACATGGCTAAAAATTTTACACAAGAAAAAATGCATACCTAAATAAGCCACATGGAGCCATATGGCTAACTATTTCATTATTCATATAGTTGCCTAACTATACCAAGTAATTTATAGTTGATGTGGACCTTTATTTGAGTTCTGCAACACTTGCCTCTCCAACAATCACAGAGAGTAAATATAAATAAATATTATACTTAAATTTATACGAGTACGATGGGTGGAAATGCAATGATGTCTCTTAATAATATCCAAGTTGCTTTCGATGCTCTTTAAGGGATCTTTTAACCGTAAATTATCCACTATTTTTGAGGATTTTGTGTTTGTTCAACGAAACAGTCTTAAATAAGCCCCCTAATTGGAAAAGATAAATGGTGGGTATTAAGTTTTAGCAAAGAAGAAGTCAATGAGATATAGAGAACGAACTCTATAGACACTATGAGGCCAAGGTGTTAATAATGCATGTTTTTCTAAACTCGTGGTTAATATATTGCTGGCACTAAAGAAAGCATATAATGAATCATGAGGCAAATGTAAGACTCTAATATATATGGGAATAAGAAAACAAAGGTGGCACTGAACATCGAATGTTGGTTTGGTTCGCCAATACTTGGAATAAGATTGAAAGTATATATATTTTTCTTGGCTAACCTAAATTTAAGGGAGTTTTAAGTTCCACACGGGTCAAATGTTAAGGTTAGACTTAAGACCATGACACTAGTGCTGACCATTTGCATGATCAATTTTTCATTACCCTTATTTTGACTTAAACAAACTCAATTTTAATTCACTAATGTGTGTGATTTAAGTGTGTTTAAGATAGGTTCAAAAAAAACCTCATTCGAGGCTTGGAAAAAATGAAGTTTCTCATAAAGATAATGATGCTCATGAGTAAGGTCATGATCATAAGCATCACCATGATCAAAATCCTTCTCTAATGCTTAAGTAAAGAAAAGCAATAGAGACCTCGTCACGATTGCGAGTGTGATCGTGATGACAATGATCATGATCGGGAGCATATGATAATGATCATGATCAAGAGATTAAGTTGTCATGAGCTGAGTCACGAATCTTATTAAGATGGATGTTAAGCTAAAGATTGAAGACAATGACCCTCATTATCCAAGGTCACAATCATGATGGTTATCATGATTCAATATCACGATCTTAATGGTGATCATGATCCACCTATCAACTCTTCATCAATCAGTTTCAAGCTATAATAGCTACTTTTATTGGAGCTCGCTATCATAATGGAGATAGTCACAATCATAAGAAGTGAATTTCTTACAAAAAGTTGAATATTCATTAAATGAGCATGAGAAGGTTAGTAATGAAGTTAATGCACTCCAATAGCCATATTTTGATATCCAACTATAAAAGCATTACATGGAATTTCATTTAAGAAGTTTGATAGTTAAGTGAACAAAATTTCTCTTAAAAATTATAGTTCATTTAAAGCTCTAATTATATTTCTTTAAATCTTTTAAATGTGGGTTGTATGTTCTATATTAAGTTCTCATTCATTTTTTTCTTGGGTTAAAAGGGAAATGAGGAACTTAACTAGAGAAACTGGTTGAAGTGTTGTCCATCAAAACACTAGGAAACTTTAAATTTTAGTTAAAGCTAAGCCAAGAAAAGCTCTACTGTTGTAAGGTTAAAGTTGAACCATAAAACTCTTGTGTACTTAATCTTAGGAATAAGATTAGAGTGGAAGATTAAAAATTATAATTTAGTATAAGTTAAATGAAGATGTAGGTTCATGAAGGAATCAAACTCCTAAAATTTCTTGTCTTAATTCATTACTTTTGTTCTTAAAAATTTTCTCTTTATTTCATAATTACCTCCTACTCTTTCTTCAAAATTGTGATTAGCCTTAAACACCCATCTCCCCCCCCCCCCCCCCCCCCCCTCTATGTTCTACCATAGAAAAAATTAAATTTTGCTACTTTGACCAAAGATCAAGTGTTCAAGCTGATGGTGCATGGACCATGTCAACCATGTTATAGCCAGATGTGGTTATTGCCCTAGAGTCAAACCCCATTTTTTAACCCATTGTCAGTTAATCATCTTCAACTTTAATGCCATTCCATCTTTTTGCTTCCACTTATATATAAACAATGAGTAAACAACCAAGTTGTAAATATAACAACCAAATTTTGAGTATACTGTTGTAAGTCCATGGACCTAGAGTATTGGCCCACATATGTATAGATAAATAAATGGGATTGAATTATTGTGTTTAAACCTAAAAGTGCATGAATCATTAATCATAGTATAAAAAGTGTCATTCCTATGAGAATTGTATATTGATTACTAACTTTTCTTACTTATTTTCCTAGCTAGCACATAAAATTAAATAGATGATTAACTAAAAACTAATAATGAAATTTTGAACAACTAAGGCTTAAAAGAAATTCTAGGATTCAAACTTAGAGCTTGGAATTGTTTCACTATTCTAGATCGATTATGAACCTACATCAGTTATATAATCCTTCATCTCAGTTAAAGGTAATTATTCTAAACTACTTATCGCCTCTCCAAAGTTTAGTTAAGAATATTAAGATTAAAATATAACCTACTTCCATCGTCAAAAGTTAATCAAAATTCAATAAGTTCCTTAATAATTATTGTATCCCCAAAGAGCTCGCCTACTCCTATGATTAAGTGATCTAAGTCTGAAAAAGGCCCTAGAGGGGGGTGAATAGGGCTAATTAAGATTTTGAAAAGAGATTAAGAACTAGGTAAGAAATGAAAAGAAAATTTTCAAGAGCAAGAATAATGAAAATTAAAACATGGTAAGGAGTTCGATTCCTCAATTGAACCTATGTCTCAACCTAACTTATCCTATATTAGGATTTTCAATCTCCCACTCCAGCCTTATTCATAAGATTAATTATACAAGAGTTTTAAAACTCTAACTTTATAATAATGGATCTTTTTTAGGCTTAGCTCTAACAAAAAAAAATCCCAAGTGTTTTAATGGACAACATTTCAACCAATTCCTTTAACTTTGGTTCCCCACTTCCCTTTGCTTACCTAAGAAAGAGATGAAGAAGACCTAAAGCTAGCACACAACTCACACTCAAAAATTCAATGAAATAATAATAGAGCTTTGAATGCATAATAAACTTATAAGAGATAATTATTCAACCAACTATCTAACATCTTAAATGAGCTTCTAAGTGATGCTTTAATAGTCAGAGACCAAAATATGGATGTTGGAGTGCATTAACTTCATCCCCAACTTTCACCATGCTCATTTAGTGAGCATTTAGCTTTTTGTAGAAATTTTGCTGCTCATGATCATGACTACCCCATCACAATTGTCACTATTAATAAAATTAGTCGTTGCATCTCTAAACTAATCATTGAAGACTTTATAGATGGATCATGACCATCATCATGATTATAATCTCCGATCGTGAGGGTCATTATATTTAGTATTGGTTAGCTTTTATATTGATCAAGTTCATGAATTGGTTCATGATTGCTTGAACATGGTCATGATCATACCTTTCACAACCATGATTGGGATTATGAGGGTCATAACCTGATTTATGGAAAAGGCTTCAAAGGACCCCCAATCATGATCAAATACTCATGATCATAATCAATGTCATCACAATCATCATCACAATCATGATAGAGACTGTGAGGGTCTCTGTCTCTTTTTTTCACTTAATCATTTTGAATGACCTTGATCATAAGGATGCTTACTGTCGTAACATGGCTTGTGAGTATCACTGCCTTCTTGATTAACTTCATAATCCAAGCCTTGAATGAGCTTTATTTTAAACCTATATTAAACATGTACACTTAAATCACACACATTAGTGACTCAAAATTGAGTTTATTAAAGCAAAAAAAACGTGATTAAAACTTGATCATGCAAATGGTCAACAAAGTTCTATGAGTTTAAGCTAGAAAATTACCTAACTTCCATTAGTTAATTTACCCATAAACATGTAATCAACTGGATCCAAAGTTGAAACTAAGAAATTAAATCATAACTCATAGAATTAACTAAAAATCAATTATATTATAATTAAAAAATAATGTTCAATCACAACCTAGAAAGCTAATCCAAATCCAAACCCTAAAAAGATATTTAATAGCTCATGGCTTTAATGTTACACATAAAGATTACAAGCATATAATGAATAAACAAAGGAATTAAGAAGAATAAGAAAAACTTCTTTGGAATGAAAGCTCTTGAATCTTCAACTCTTATTTGCCTCCTTAAACTCCTTGTTTGCAACCTTCAAAGTATATATAATACTTATAAAATACTCTTAATAACCCTCTTTATATAGGTCTTACAAGATGGAGTCCTTGATCTATGTGAATTCTCAATCCAAATTCAAAGAGGTGACTTTTCTCATTTGGCACAGTTGTGCTTTAAATGGTACTGAACTTTGAACATGTTCAATATGGCCTGAGACACAACCATATTGAAATTAAACTTTCACCCAGAGAGTCACATAGCCATGCTTTAAGTTATGTCATATTTCCTTTAATTTTTCAAACCCGAGAGTAGCATGAGCTATAACATACACATATGAAAAGATGTGTTTCTATCTCTAAAACATCCAGAAAAGGACATGGGCAATGACACTGTAAGCACCCAATTTTAGGATGACTAGAGCATGGATGCGACAACAGACCCAATGATGAAAATTGACTATGAAATTGGATTTATTGGATCTAATTTATTGGTTTTGAACTAAATTATAAATTCTTTTTAGGTCCTATTTATAAATTTTATTTATTTTTTTATTTACTCATTATATATATATTCTTAAAAATTCAAAAATAAAAAAAAGGCAAAAAAAAAAAGAATAAGTTTTCAAAAAAAAAGAAACGAAAAGAAAAAAGAGGAATTGGTCGTATGGCCCATTCAATTTCTAAATTGAAAAGTGGCCAAGATGGCCATAAGTTGGCCATCATTTTTCTCTTCTGTTTCCGATCAGAAATATCTTATTTTCGGTCGGAATTAGCTTATTTTCGGTCGGAATTAGGACATCCGCAATTTTTTTTGTTATTGTTTTATTTAATTTTGATTGGTTGTTATTTTGATTTATTTGATAAATATTTATTCATCAGATAAATAATAAGAAGAAGTTGTTTTTATCCTAGACTCTATATAGGGTTACAAGGTTTTTGTCTATAAATACGTGCTTTTCTTTCACAAAAAGGGGGGCTCCTGGATTTGGATTTTCTGTATTTTTCTAATTCTTCAAAGCACACAGTATCTCTATTTTTCTTTTGGTTTTTACCATTAATCATATTAAATAAAACTAAGATTCACAGACATCAATTCACAGACAACAAAAGCCACAGGCTTTCATTAATCAATGATCATCTCTTCTGAGGAGAATCAATATTGCATCCATTAAGTCATCTTTTTCTACTTCCTTCTTTTATTTTTTATTTGATTTTATTTTTATTTAATTTTGTTTAATCATCAATTTTTTTATTTCCAATCAGAAAAATTAATTTCTAATTATAATTTGTATTCTATTTTTTACTGGTTTTGTTTTTTGCAAATTTCATTTATAATTGCT
>CATIWM010408835.1:0-11678 GCA_949671775.1 Mallotus repandus | reverse complement strand
CTTAAGATTGGAACAATCAACTTTTACACTTTGCTATGCAACATGGGTGGCAGTCCCTTTCAAATTCTCCTTTCTTAAGAATGAAATGCACTTAGCATTTGGGATGTGCACATTTATGTAGTTGAGAAATATAGTCGTTCACATTTAACAGACATTTATTAATTTAAATGGAAAGAATTATAAATTTTCTTAAGGATTATTTCTGGTGCCGCTATATACAATGTGAATAGTATGTCATGATATGTACAAATTTAGAAAAAAAATTTCTTCGTAATTTGAAAGCTTTCAAAACGTGTATTAGACAATCTAGTAATTTCACTCATTTAGCAATCTACTGTTCATATTATATGTAGCAACACTTATCATCATCCTTTTCTTAAATAATTTGTCAAGTTCAAATCTTATATACAACGAAACATATATTGAAAGAGCTTTTCATCCTTCTAGGGTCCATCTGCCTCAACCCTACAATGGTAGTGCATGTGACTACTAAATATTTAAAGCATCAAATAAAAAAAAAGTAGTCGTTCACGTTTTATGGCTGACGTCGGCCTAGACCTTACTTCAAACAGAAATTTAGAAATTTAGAAATTCAGTGAAACCATATATACTATTGAACTAAAAATTTAGAGTATGACATAGACATCATGTCACACCCACTCCCTTAGCTAATGAGCAGGCGCAACAAGCTGATAGCTAGCTATGCTAATGCAGTAAAAGGATTAAACTTGCCACAATCTCTAAGCTTTAGAGCAACTCTAAAAACCAAATAATTATTACAATATGAGTTCTCTTTAGATAAATAACATATGCTAACACAAAAGACAAAATATAAGAATTTTTAGCACAACCTCTTCTAGACTCTGAATATTACTGCTGATTCTCCAAATGATATGTACTTGTTGACACAAGAAACTAACTAGATTGGACATGTCTATGTTATATGGCAGTGACTGAATCGGTTCCTATAATGAAATTAATAAGCATCTAATAAGATTCTAAGCTCACAATCTAAACTATATTCAAAGGACAAATGATGACTAAATAAATAAATAGAATAATTTCTAACAGCAAATCCAACAGAGTTTTTATTCCATCAAATCTCCTTTCAAATCACCATGCCTAGCTAAAACCATAAGAATATTCAAAGCAATAAATATGAAATGGTCTACAGCCCCAACAAATTAATATTATGTAATTATAATGTGACACCCTCACTTAGTTTAATTCTTTGTTTTCTATATAACTTCACTATTCTAAGCTCACAATCGAAACTTTATTCAAAGGACAAATGATGAATAAATAAATAAATAGAATAATTTCTAATAGCAAATCCAACAGAGTTTTTATTCCATCAAATCTCCTTTCAAATCACCATGCCTAGCTAAAACCATAAGAATATTCAAAGCAATAAATATGAAATGGTCTATAGCCCCAACAAATTAATATTATGTAATTATAATGTGACACCCTCACTTAGTTTAATTATTTGTTTTCTATATAACTTCACTACACCTTTAACTTATGATATTACCCTTTTGATCTTGATTTATAGCTTAATATTTTGGCCTACATAAACAGCAGAGCTGAGTTTAACATATGCTTAAACAATGGATTTAACCTAATTTTTAAACCAATTTTAACACTCAAAATAGTTTAAAAAATATGACTAAGAATATTTCATAGGTTCTTGCTTAATTTCAAAGGTGACTAAATCCATTTGCACAATCAAAATTCAAGATTGAACCTGATTGCACACAAAAGGATAGAATTTAGTCTAGAACTCTCATTTTGAATAAAACCCTTTTAAAAGCTCAAATTTTACAATAAAATGACATGAAAATATATTAAAAGGATGAGCCGAATGCCCTTGAAATTTTTTTTTAACAAATTGAGCTCTACAAAATAAGATTAAACACCAAGAAAAAACTCCAACAAAGAATTCAAGTTGTTCTTGCTTAAAAATTATGTTCATCCAAGATCTAAAACATAGGCATGAATACCCAAGAAACATGTTCATTGAGAGTTTGAAGGACACAAAATTAAATTAAGAAAATACAATGAATTTTTAACCTAATTAAATAATTAAAAATCAAACTCATCACATGCACGAAACAGAACTCTCTCTTACCCTGTTATGGCAGATTTTAGGGGTAAATTAGAATTTTTTTTGGAAATTATAGAAATAAAATTTGAAGCTAAAATTTAAATAAAAACTATATATATATGTCTAGTATATTCCATAAAAATTTCAATTCAATTTGATAACCACAAAGAAATTTATAAAGCTCGAATTGCGATCAGCTCAGATTCTCTGACAGATTGAGCATTAAAAGTATGGCTTTTTTCGACCTTCATAAAGGGTACATCAGCTATAACTCAAAATAAAAAGGTTATAGAGGACACTTTAAAGGTTATATATAATCAAACCACACCTAATTTTGAGTTCTCTAGCTCAATATATGATTAAAATACCAAGACTGAAAAATCAAGAATATCAAACCCCAAAATTTCAGCTTATAAACCCTAACTTAAATAAAACAAAAACACTAAAATCACTAACCAAGTCAATCACCACAGGCTTTTGGAATGAAGATTAAAGCCTCAAAAGTGTTTTAGATCTCCAAAATCCACTTGAAAATTCAACACCAACTAGTAGAATCAAGTTTTCTCTTCTTCTCCTTTCTTCCTTTCCTAAGTTGTTTTATGTTTTCTCCTATTTCTTTTAATCTAGACATATCTATACATGGAATGGCATGGAGGATGGTTCTAGAGCTAACTAGTTTTCAATTTGCATGTTGCGCGGACTGTTAATAATATACATTTTAAAATTCATATATATATATATATATATATATATCTGTGTGTGTGTGCGTGCGCAAATAAAAATTGTAATTAAAATAAATAGAATGAAATGAATAATAAGATGAAAACTAAAATAAATAAAACAAAATTATCCTCAAATTACATTATCAAATTTAACAAAACAATTAGCTAATCATAAACTATAATAAAATATCATATAAAAATCAAAATACCTGGAGAAAAATTTAAAATAACTATTGAAAACAATAATTTTTATAATTATATTGAGGATGAGCATGTGATGCTACATTATTAGAGAGTTAGGATTTGAAAAAGAGGAAATTTTTTAAAAAAAAGATGAATTTGGGACTAAAAAAGAAAAAACTTAAGAAAATAAAATATAATTATAACATTAATATTTTCAAACAGACTAACAAAACTATTGGATGTGCACTAATTAGCATTGATTAGCTATACAATTTGATAAGCCTTTGTTTATTAACCAGTAGGAAGAGTCAATACCCCTTATCATTAAACTGACTTCTTGATGATTGTCGGGCAGGTGACTCATTGGTGTTCTATTTCTCGGGTCATGGATTACGACAGTTGGATTTCAATAATGATGAACATGATGGATATGATGAAACTATTTGTCTTGTTGATTTCATGGAAGAAGGGATGATTCTTGACAATGACATCAATGCCACCATTATTTGGCCTCTTCCTGAAGGTGTCACCCTTCATGCTATTATTGATGCATGCCATAGTGGAACCATTCTTGATCTTGTTCATGTTTATGTTAGAGAAAAGTAAGTTCCACTTTCATCAATTATATTTATAACTGAGGAAGCTCAAACCAAATTTTATTTAGAAGGAAATATAGAAAATGAGACTGTGGTTGGTACCTAGAAAAATTTTATTTCTCTGAATGCATCAAGCCGATATGGACATAGAGATCAAAGTTAAAATATTTCTATGGTTTTGCTACAAATGTAATGTGCATCAATTTTTCAAGGAAAAAAAAGTGATATGCATAGCTATGCAACTTTTTCTAAAAATAAAAGAAAAATCTTCAAAAGTTGGATTTATTTGGGCAATTTTTAACTATTGGAATTTTATTCAATTTAATTGGTGCTTGAAACGTAAGGAAATGGCAGGATAACAACCCTCCAAATGGTTATAGGAAACATACAAATGGTGGACTGACAATTTCAATTAGTGCATGTGAACATAATCAAATGCTTGCAGATACCAGTGTAAGAAATTTTAACATTGTTAATGTTGTAATAAATAATTTTTATGAAAGTCCATAATTTTATGAGATATTACATTAGTTAATATTCTTAGGTGTATTACACCTTAAGGTGGAAGTGATTTGCACTTGGCCAATATAAATGAATACATTGAGTGTTATAAATTCTAACGTTAAGTATAATATACCAAATGTAGGTAAGAATTTATATCGTCAAATGAAAAATATTTGCCTACTCCCAATGTAATGTACCCAATCGCTAGGTTTGTAAAATAGACATGTGTCTCATTTTTATTGGTCAAGTATAAAACACTTAAGATATGTGTAATAAATATAAACCATCAGGTGCAATAGACTTAAAAGTAAACAAGAATCTTCCATCATCAAATAGTTTATTCGATACTTAATTAACTACTCTTTTAAACGTGGTATGTACAGGCTTTTTGTAGAAAGGGCATGAACGGTGCTCTGACCTATATTTTTATAGAAATTGCAAAAAGACACCTTGGGCCAACATACGGTGATCTAATTGATCTGATACATGAAACCATTAATGAAATCAATAGAAGTGGGTGCTTTCCTGTAAGGATGATAACGTCAATGTTAAAAGATGATAAAAAAATAAAAAATGGATGTTATCCCACATTGGTTAGAAGTGAAGGAAGGAGAGAGTTAGTTGGTTATCAAAGGGACTCGTCCCCCCTTTGTTAAGCATGTCAATCACCACTTGTATTTGTTGTACCATTGAAAGTTATTAGCTATACTAGTAGAGAATGTAAAGGAAAATTCTCTTGGGTGTATACTTGAACTTTTGGGTGTGAGTGAGATTTAAATATTTTGTAGTGTGGTTGTAATAATTTTTCACATAGTAAATATTTTTCCCTTGGTTGTCTTTTGACAACGTCTATGGTTTTTCTCCATTTTGGAGGCTTCCACGTTAAATTATTGTGTGTTTTTCTCTTTTATTTTTCAAGTATTTTTCATCAAGGTGTGATCTTGTTGGGTGAAAGGATTTGATGGATTGTAAAGGGTAAATTTTACCAACAATTGCTATCAGAGCCGATGGTTCGGTAAGAGCTTAAAGGCGGCGTAGGAATTCTTTAAATTCTTAGTATGCTCTGTGGTTATGACTTTGTCTGATCTTCCACATCAGAAAAGATTTTTTAGAAATTGTTGTGATCCAACTGGAGATCCTTTAAATATGGTATTGTGTTTATTGAGTGTGGTATTATGTAAGTAAGTGCAGCCAAAGCTTTATCACAAAGGCTATAATCGCCTAAGGAGGTTGGGACTTAAGTGGTAATGTTTGTGTCCCCCTAATCTTTCCTAGAAACTTTCTTAGTGCATGTTGTAGACATAATTGTTCACTCATTATTCACATGAGAGGTCACTATAGCCGGAAGTACTGTTCAAGTATGCGAAGGTACTATGCATTATTGAGCGAAAATGAGCTTCAGATTTAATATTGAGAAATTTGATGGGAGAATTAATTTTGGGTTGTGGCAAATACAAGTCAAGGATATACTAATCCAGTTTGGATTGTATATGGCCTTGAGGGGAAAGCCAGCTTCTTTGTCCAAAGGAAATAAGTAAGTGAAAAAGAATGGGAGGAGCTAAACATAAGAGCAGTAAGTCAGATTCGTCTCTATCTAGGCAAAAATATTCTTGTTAATGTTGCTAGTTGGTCTTCAATAAAGGAGCTTTAGGAAAAGCTTGAGGAAATGTACCAGGCTAAAAGTCTTTCAAATAGGTTATTTTTGAAGGAGCAATTTCACAAATTGCAAATGAAAGAAGGTACAAAAATGTCTGACCATCTTAGTGCACTCAATGGGATTGTTTCTGAACTGGAATCTATTGGAGTGAAAATTGATGATGAAGATAAAGCGTTGAGGCTTATCTGGTCTTTTCCACCTTCCTATGAACCCATGTAAACTATTTTAATGTATGGGAAAGAGAATGTGAATTTTTTCAGAAGTGACAAGTAAGCTGATTTCTGAAGAAAAAAAGGCTGAAAAATGGAGAGAACAAGTCTTCTGAAAGTGAAGCATTGTCTGTTTGTGGAAATGGGAAGAAGTATAAAGGCTCCAAAAATAAAATTATCTGTTAGGGATGTGGGCAACTTGGACATGTAAAGAAGGATTGCAAAAATGGTGGAGGTAATTCAGCTAATTGGTCCAAAAGTCGTGCTACTAATATGGTCGGCTTTGAAAGAAAAGATGATGAACTTTCTCTATAAGGAAAGATATATATCCTCATGGCATGATAGTTACCAACTGAGTTGCCATGGAAAAGGATATATGATAGGTAGCATATCCACAATTTGCACATGGGCATTGGTTGACAGTTAATGCAAGGTGTGTGGTGGAATTGATGTCGATGACTAATGAACTTTCTAGAAAGTAAACATTAGAAGTTGCACCATAACTTATTAGTAGTTTTTCAACATGAACTAGTCGAGGTTAAAATTCTTGGACTGGTGAATTCCAAGTGTGTATACTCTTATGGTAGAGTATGACAATTCTTATTTTTAGAATTGTGACTATCACAACTAATGGTGAGGTAGCTGTTATTCTTTTAATTTTTTAAATCATGATGGAGATTGTTGAAAGGTGAGAAAAAAATTAAAAATGGAAGTTATCCCATATTGGTTAGAAGTGAAGGAGGGAGAGAGTTAGTTGGTTATAAAAGGGACTCTTCCCCCCTTTGTTAAGTATGTCAATTTGGTGTACCATTGAAAGATATTAGCTATACTAGTAGATAATTTAAAGGGAAATTCTCTTGGGTGTATAGTTGAACTTTTGGGTGTGAGTGAGAATTATATATTTTGTAGTGTGGTTGTAATAATTTTTCACATAGTAAATATTTTTCTCTTGGTTGTCTTTTGACAACGTCCGTGGTTTTTCTCCATTTTGGAGTTTTCCACATTAAATTATTATGTATTTTTCTCTTTTATGTTTCAGGTATTTTTGTTCAAGTTGTGATCTTGGTGGGTGGAGGGATTTGTTGGATTGTAAGGGGTCAATTTTACCAACAGTCAATCCTTCACAACAAGTTGTTACAGGTTAATTAATATTTTTTGTCATAATAAGTGGGAGTTATATATGATTCTGAGGCCAACCTGTTTCGTTTACTTTATAAACGAAATGGGTAATATATGAAAATTGTCTTAATTTTTTTTATTTGTACATTTCACAAGAACAAAAATGCTCTTCTTTTTTATTCCCTTTTTTTCAAAATAGTATTATTTCATGGCTTGTCAAAGTAATAATTTTGCTATTTGATGTGTGCAAAAGCCTTTCCTTTCAGCTTCCCAACCATTTAATGTATGGAACAAACATTTTCTCTTGTAATCATAAAGAACTCGCAGATTCAGCTGGATTTGTGCACCTCATTAAAATACAAGACCACCAAAAATTAAACCAGCAATAATAATTTCTGTTTTAAATCCTAACTAATAACAGGTTTTTGCTCCCAATTATTTTGGAAGGAATAAAGAAATCTATGTCTCAGTGCACAAGAAGAAATAACTTTTTTCCTTCAAGAAAGAAAGTTGTCATTCAAGAAATCCAATAACTACTAAGCTTCTCTACTCTAGAGATACACTGGTGTTCTCCTTTTCCCTTTATTGTTGAGTTAAATGTATATGTTGAGCGGCATAAAAGAATTTGTATATAATAAATGAAATTTTCCATACAGATTTTTTTACTTGGTTTGAAACTATAGACATTGGAATGTGGCATTAATTTTTGAACTCAAAAGGGAATTTCACTTCACTGTTAGCAATTGAACCTATAACCTTTTACTATTATGAATGAAGTTTTTTTCATTATTATACCTACTCAATGAAATATAAACAGAAATTAGAAGGTGGTCCTTTGTCATTTTATAACACCCTTTGTGGCAATATTAAGAGCTTTCAAAAGTATAAACAGTACACCAATGAGCTCTAACTGATCAGCAGGAATATTTTATTCATCTCCGAGGCTATATGTTGCATTGAAGCACCCCAATTTTTTTGGACAGAATTAACATACTTGAAACTAAAGTTTCTCCAAGATGAAATAACTAGCTCACTGATTCATGTACCTCTTAAATGATAGTATGGATAGATTGCAAATAATGTTTGCGATGCAGCAAGGCAAGACTGAATATAATAGTAGCAACGACAAGAGATAAAATTAGGAATTGATTATGAACATATGTGTGAATAATAAAATTGCACAGCTGAGTCCATGGCTTCTAACAGTATTCATTGATCTGTGTAACCACAGCTCGCAGACTGCTTTCCTCATCAGGTACTACTTCTTTGGCGAGTAAATTGAACAACTGAGCTGTAGTATTATTGCTTTCGATACCATTTTTAATCAGTCATTTGGATTTCAGGAGAGCAACATCACCCTTATGAGCAAGGATAGTGTCCATAAAGTAGATAAAGGATGTCACTTAACTGCCTGCTTCGGCATAAAAGTGCTCAAATGCTAGCAAATTCAAAAATTTTGATTCAAAAGAATCATCCACATCAACAAGGGAAGCCTCAGGATTTCATCTTGGAAAGAAATATCTTTTATGCTTCTAGTTTTACTTCCTAGGAATTGGATTCCAACTTCATCTAGCTAGTTTCAACTTCCTGTCATCTCTGCCATCAGTCTGATATTGGAAAATCGTTATGATATCTCCACTATATGCCTTTGACGATGTGTTTCTGATAAACGTCCAATATGAGCAAACATTCTGCCAACGGTGGTGATGTATGTTTTTTTATTGGAGAAAAAGAATTGGAGTATAACATTGTTGGTTACTTTTACTTTGCCCTGCATCCAAGCAAACTCAGTTGTTAATTCTAGAGCAAACATGTGTACAATTCTAGAGCAAACACGCGTACAATTCATAATTCAAGTTTCAAAACTATGAAGGACTAACGTCATAAGTTGCTCCATCATCTAGCTTGTAAAGAACTGCTATTAGCAATTGATTTTCAAGCTTCAGCATATCGCGACTGATGAATGTGATTAATTGAGCATCCCATAATCATTAAAGATTGGATCATTACAGGCATAGTTATTGTTTCTGTTCATGGTGTTAGTAGCAAAACAAAGAATTTAAAGCATGAAACACGCATTAAGAATCATTAGTTGAAGGAACTCATGAACATTATGTTTCCACTTTTTAGTAAGCTGATCATACAAGTTTTTGCAACTTTTGACGACTTCTTTCAAAGATTTAACTATATATTCGATTGATTTATTTAATCTTTTAAGAAAATGGAGTGCTTGATGCTTGTGCTCCTCCACAGGCTTCAACTGATCTTTCCCGTGATGGTATGGACCGAATGAGACTATGCACGGCTCATAGTCTGTCTGTTGCTCCATAAGATTTAGATAATCTTCACCATAGGTGATGTGAGGTGGATAGACTGTCTTGCATAATTATATGATGCAAGAGGGTACCTTGTAGATCGATAACTTTTCCCAATACTCCTCTTCCTTATCTTTATCAACATTCATCACTTCTTCTTCAATTTTCTTCATCCATTCATTAGCCGTTATTTGTATTATTTAGTATTGCATCTATCTGCAATCTCCTCAATTTGAATAGCTGAACATTTGATGTGGATATAGAAGAGCGAGCAATCAATTGGTAAAATTCTGTTGTATAATCATCAACTGAACGGTTCCCTTGCCTCAAATTCTGCAACCTCAGGTACATTAAACGCTGAAAATTAAAAGGTAAGAATGTGGCACGCATCTGTTTCTTCATCTTTTCCCAAGTAATGATTTTTGACTTACCCAATTGGACTCGAGTCTGTTTAGTTTACTGCCGCCAAGCCATCACCCTATCTCGAAACCTGGTTGCCACCAATTGTACTCGTTGGGCCTCTGACACCCCTTTAAATTCCAAGATCTCTTCCACCATAGCCAACCAATCAAGAAATTCTTCTAGTTTCAAGGAACCACGAAATTCAGGGATCTCAATTCACATACCTACCTCCCATCGCCTCCTATCACCGTTCTCGTTATGCTGGCTAGGACGTCTATATGGTACATCATAATAACCTTCACCATAGTATTCTTCATCATCGTTTCCTTTAGCAAAAGGATTCCTAAGGTCAACAGCATTAGGGACCCGTCGCTGGTTCGACTGCCCCCTATTTTTATTGGCTAACAACTCAACCATTCTCTTCGTGAACTGGTCTACAATAGTCTCAATCCACTGATCCATCTGTTCCATCCGCTGCTCGAACCGCTGCTCAAAGCGATATTGGTCATTGCGCTCATAAACTTCTTCTACACGCTGTTCTTAGGGTTGATATTGTTGTCTTCTGTGAGACATCCCGTCTTATCCGAGGAGCAAAGCTGTGATACCAAACTGACGTAGCGGAAGAATGTAAGATAACTATTAACGATTGTTGAATCATATACGACTACCAATCGTTAATCTTCTCCAGCTTGTAATTCTTGAATTCAGGGTATAGGCATCAAAATTTGAAGAATTTTGAAAAATTTAAAGAAAAAATCAAATTCTATTAAAAACTGACATACAAAAGCCAAAACAAAAAACTCTTAAATAGAAAACCCTAAAACAATCCTAAACAAACTAGAAAATAAGAGTTCAAACCTAAACAAACCAGGAAATAAGACTTTCTAAACAATTAAAACACAAATTTGCCCTTTTGAAGGCCTAAACGATAGAATTTGTCCTAAAAATAATAGGCCACATAAGCATTGCTAGTGACTCTTGATCTTTGGTCTGTTTCTAATCAAACTGGCCTTTGGAATCGCCAAAATCCAAAACTCCAAAGTTATAGTTATTTACGAAATAGCCACTCTACAATTTTTGGTATTTTTCTAGGAATCAAATGGCTTGCTCTTCTATGTTCGCGTCAGAGGTCCACTGCTGCTAGGTCATGACCAGGTCAAGGTGACCTAAACTCTAGTGTCAGTCTAATAGAATACTCGGATGGTGGTGCATATACTATACATAAATTCATATTTACCACTGAAATCCTCACTAATGCTTCTATTGACTCTGTTAAAACTCTAAAGGGAAACTAATGGACCTATTCCATAAGAGCATTGATGTAGTTCATTGCAGTTCAAAAAAAGAGAGAAAAAAGTGCAACTTCTTTTGTCAAGTTTGGAAGATCGACACTGAAAATAAATTATGAAATTCAGGGTAGTTACTGTCATCTAAAAAAAATTATAAAGTTTTGTGCTCAAATTGAAACAAATTACAGTTTAGTGACTGAAATGCAATTAACAAAAAATTTAAGGGTCAGTTGTAAAATGAACACTATACGTGAGAGGCAGGTTATGGTTGAAAAAGAAATGTTAATTCATAACAATGTTTTGCCCACATATGCTTCTGATATAACGCTATTTAGTGCGTGTAGACGCCTATTATTTTAGCTTCGGAAGAATTTCATCTAATGGAAAAATAATTTGCTTTGTAATCAGCTTCACTTCAACAGTGTATAACCTACTGCCAATATGAGCAGCATAGATTCTTGGCTGTGAATCTTTATCCTCCATTATAGGTGGGAAAAAAAAGTAATGTATTTCAATCTTGATATTCATGATACTTGTTTTTAAATATCTAATAAAAAATCATTTAAAAAAAATCA
>CATIWM010408779.1:0-10348 GCA_949671775.1 Mallotus repandus | reverse complement strand
AAGGCCAAACAGTATGATTCAAACCTACCAACCTCCCCAGGTAGACGTGGCCCAAGACACTCCACCTGAATTGGCGCCAGTCTTCAACTACCTCAACAGTCACGGCAACAAGTTATATCAAGAGGGCTATTTCCTAAAGCTTCACGATCTTGATTCAAGAGGTAGGCCAAGTCATGATAGAGTGTGGAATGAGGTCTTTGCACAACTGGTGGGAACAGTCTTATCCTTGTGGGATGCGGCAGAGTTGGATGCTGCCGGTGAAGATGGTGAGGTTGTTCCCACCTTCATAAACCTCAGCGATGCATCAATCAAGATGGTGAGTCTCTTCCATAACCGTACTTTTCGCGTGCTGATTTTTAGATCGAATCTCTTCCTATGAACGGGGCACAAAGCGGAACCCTTCAAAACGTGTTGAGCGTCTCCACAGCCGCCAACAATCGATACCTCCTCCATTTTAACTCACTCAATTCCCTGACCCAATGGACCGCAGGCATCCGATTGGCAATGTTTGAACATTCGAGCTTACAAGAAGCATACACGGGCTCTTTGATTGCTGGAAAAGGTCGTTTTCTCAACAACATCAGATCGATCATGGAGAGAAGTAAATTCGTGCATGAAGATTGGGCACGAGTAAGATTTGGAGCTGGCACACCGTGGAAACGATGCTGGTGTGTCATTTCACCTCCTGCTGAGAAAGATTTTGCCAAAGCACAAAAGACGATGAAGAAGTCGTCAGCGTACGAGAGAGTGAAGCTACCAAAAGGCAACATCAAATTTTACGATACCAGAAAGGTTACGAAAAAGACGCAACCAATTGCAACAGTCACCGATGCTTATGCTGCTTACGCCATCTACCCTCAATCGAAACCTCTGGTTGATCAGTCTACTCTGGTGAAGGTGGAAGGCACAGTGACAATCCAAGATTCACAAGAAACGACTGGCGAGGGATTTGTGTTTGTCATGCCGGAAGTTCATCCTGCTGTGAGCGGGTTTGAAATGATGCTTCGATGGCTGTTCCCAGTATTCGACACTTTTGGATTGTATGGGCGACCAAACAGACTCATCGCGGACACCCTCGATCAACGCGGGTTGATGTTCGCTATGCCTCGGAACAGCCGATATGGTTATTTGGATACTTTGGATGTATCCACCCTCATCCACACTCGAGGCAGTCAAAATTGGAGTGAGCGACAGTGGAGGAAAGAGATGAAGAAGCTTACATCCGACCGAATGAACAACCATCTTGAAGGCACTCCGAATGGTCAGACAGGTTCCCGCCGTCAAGCTGGAAGCAGAGCATCGATGCCACCAACCACAGGTGTCAGATTCGATGAAGGAGCTTCTGCTCACTCTCAACCAGTCTCTCGATCTGGGTCACCAGTACCGTCACCCGGAGCTGAAGGACCAAAGATTATACCACCCCGGCGAACAGATTCTGCACCCCCGACTGCTCACACTCTTAGCCCCCACAAACGTGCAGCTTCAGAAGCCATTGGTTACAAACAGTATCAGTCAGAAAACCCCTCAAGACTTTCTTACGAAACCACAAGACCCGGAGAGGATGAGTTACCACCTCCACCACCAAAACACGGTGCTACATTCCGTCCAGGATTCCTTGAACGTATCAATTCAGGAGCTGAAACACCTACTCTTGGTTCTCAGACTGCTCTCCCGCTACCATCGCCAAATCTACCACCACCTGAACCAGTCCTTACACCACCAGCATTCACACACAATCCTTACGACCGACCTTCAAATGAGTTGTATCAAGCTCCAGAATTACGTCGTGCTCATTCAAATGTGGATGAGGCTACACTTCGTCAAATGCAGCAGGCTGTTCGTAAAGATGAGCCGGAAGAATATTGGGATGCTGAAATGGCACAACGTCACCAACATAATCCGGTAGATACCGCCAATCGCAACGTTCGTGGACAGCATGCTGATCAATCACAAGGAATGGTAAGCAATGCTACCGATGTCCACAGGAAACAACCCACACTACAACCAAAAGAACGGTCAGAAATTCAATCCGAGAAGCAATCCGTTTCCATTAGAAATCCTGTTGCCTCACCCTTGCACGAGAATCAACGGAAACGAGAAGAGCGACCACCCTTGACTGAGCTCCATTCTAGTCGAAGCATTGCTAGAAAACCTGTGCCGAATCGCCAATCACAAGTCCTACAAGACGAAGAATCACCATCATCTCATGGCAGCTTTGTTGCTGACTTTGTTGATCCTGAATCTCTTGACCGTATCCTCAATGACGACCGTAACAATACACTTCAAAGTATGGTTTCCTCGACGACACCTGATTATGCAAGCACTGCTAGTTCCGATCATGCTCCGAAGACACCGGTTGAGAAACCACGCGCAGGGAAATTAAAGACTGTAGGAGATCCTGAATATAGACCAGAGCAATATCCTGCTGGTGGAGCTGGCAAACTTGATACATATGCCGCGGAAAGAGCCGCTCTTGCAACAGAAATCCCTGTTGTTGATTTTGGTCCTACATATGCATACAAACCGACTGTTCGATCTGGTTCGACTACTCCTAAGAAAGCTAGTGATAGAAGTAGATCTCAATCCAGAGATCGACTTCGTAACCACTCTCAAGAACGACTGAGCACGTTTGGAGGAGACATGACTAGATTGAGTCCTGCCGAAACCACCAACAACCGCCATTCATATTTTGACCGACGAAGTACACCAAGTCCAGGTGCTGGATTGGACTCACCAGGAAATCGACGAAGTGTTGCTTGGCAGCCAGCGGTTCAATCTCCTGGAAGCGCACATCAAAGTCGACCAAGTTTGACTCCAGAGCAATGGGTTCAGGCACGTGCTACTCTTGCTTCTCAACCCCAACTTCCACCCCCGAGAAAAGTCGTCTCTCCTACACCACATCTCCGGCAGAGCTCATCAAACAGTGTACATCAACTGAGACAATCCATGACCAGAACACCGCCTCCACTAAGATCACGAACTCCTTCTGGGGACTGGACGCAGCAGATCCCGCAACGTACACCACCAAGTCGACCAAGTTCCCGCAGTGCTGGTGCATTGATCAATCCATCAACTTCAACTCTCACAGCTAAGGAACAGATGCAAGTATCTCGAGCCACAAATACTCCTCTTGTCAGCTATCGGAGTAATTCCCAACAAAAAGAGGCGGAACAGAACGCACCGGGATTGTTTGGTGCACTTGCTACCCGTCAACATGAAAAGGATGTGAATCAACCTGGCGATCGAAACAGCATTGCTGTCCAACATGCTATCGCGGCTCGACAACAGCAACAATATCAAATGGAAATGGGCGCTCAAGCTCAACAACTTCAAGCACAATATCAAATGCAGCAGCAACAGATGCAACAGATACAATATCAACAAATGCTGCTCGCTCAAGGCCAAGCTCACATTCGAAATCAAAGTATGCAAAGTGGAACTTCTTGGCATCAACATGGCAAACCATCACAGGGTTCTTACAATCCGACAGGATATAATCAGCCGGTTCAGACGGCTTGGGAGAGGCAACAAGCTGCAATGGCTCAACAACCGGGTGGTGCACAACAGTGGCAAGCCCAGCAAAGACGGCCTTGATAAACATAAACTGTACATATTTCATTGGATGATTATGAGTGATGAAAGCTTTGTCACGACGACATATTGGTTGGTTTTGAAGTCAATATTTCCTAGGACTTCACTTCAATGCATAGGCCATCTTTCTTGGCGTTCCAAATGCGAGCAAACTCATATCTGCAACTTTCAAGTTGTAGTTCATTCAATCTCTTCTTCTGTATTTGGTAGATTCCGCTCCCAGACCATGCACATAAATTTATCTTATTCCACCCCCGCCCGTATTTCTCTTCCTCTCCAGTCCTCACGACAATATCAGGATCATCTGACATACACTCCACAGCATCATACATTCGTAACACCACCCGTCCTCCCTCCCAGCTCAGGCCTCGAAACATCTGACAAATTTGATATCCTCTTCGTATTGTGATAAGAAGAAGCCAAAGGATCCTCCATTTCAACCAAATGTTCGTGAAATCTTGGCGAACACGTACTCGAAGTCTGTGATGCAGGACGAATAGTGGTGGTTGGTGGTCATAGTGGTGGTGGAGGATTGATGACGGGCGTACCATGCAGCATCATAATCATCGACTCTTCCCCTCCCCCGCTCTCCTGAATGGGCGCAGCAAGTTTGATCATCTTGACCTCCTCGTTGTGTTTGAATCCAGGTGGACACACTGGTGTTGTATTTGAGGAAGCACTTGGAGACACTGTAGCTGTCTTGCTCGTCTTGGTAGAGGTAGGTTTCGTTGTTGCTGTGGTTGTCTTGCGTGTGGAAGTGGATGTTGAAGTCACTGACTTGCTTCCGATCGTTGTTGTATGGGCATCTGGGCATGTTCCTCCTGGATTACATGGATCGGCGGAACAACACCCAGTAAACCCATTGGCGCAGCTATAAAAGGTCTGGCCACTTGGACAACTCTGCCTTTTTGAAAGTCCTCTCAAGATAGTTGCATTTGTTCCGGGTCCGGTAAAGATGGGCGGATCAAGAGTCGCAACCTTGCCAAATGTTTTGCGTATTCGTGTCGTCTCCGTCTCGCTATTTGGTATCATTGTCGACAGCCCTGTCCGGTCGCCCGGTGAATATGGATTTGGAGCGGTCATCTCGTGTTGCATTGATTATGTTGTGAGGTTTCAGTACTGTTCAAGAGAAATATCGCCATAACGCCGGATACGGAAGCAAACCAGTAGAACAAAGGAGGCACCACATTTCTTTTATCGGTATTCATCCAACCATCTGACTTGGGATGTAGCATTGTCGATCCGGCGCAGTAATACCTGTGAACCGTTTTAGTATCTCAGCTCTTACCTGAGAATATTTATCCATTAGGAGCTCCAAGTGTCGAGTGTCCAGAAGTCCCTTATCCCACAAGACCTTAAGTACCTTATTGCATTCTGTGAAATTTGCTTTGACCATAAAGAGTATGCACGACCATATCAATGCATGCAGCCATTTCATTTTGTTAACAAACCCTTCCAAGGTTACCTTAGGTAACATGATCCAGCCAGTACATGCACGCTCTTCTGATAGGTGATGTTGTCGGCAAGCAAAATTGCTCATTCATAGCAAAGAATATTGCATTTCCACAGCACTAGGTGTATTCCACCATTACGTCCTCCTATTAGCAAACGCAACCCCGAAGTTATACAATCCAAAAACCGCCAAAACACTCAATCCTGCGGGCAATGGTTTCTGTGTCTTGATTGCTCTTGGAATACTGCTTCCTGCCAACACAACACTCGCCAACAAAGCCAATTCAACGCCATAAGTTTGTCGGTTTTGAATCCGGTAGCCTCCTAGAGCATAGAGAGCTCCGACCGAGAGTCCGGCTGCGAGGGAAGGAACGGAACCAGCGCGGAGATAGCCAATTGTGCCGCCG
This sequence comes from Mallotus repandus, assembly GCA_949671775.1. Lineage (NCBI taxonomy): Eukaryota > Viridiplantae > Streptophyta > Magnoliopsida > Malpighiales > Euphorbiaceae > Mallotus > Mallotus repandus. The sequence continues at coordinate 4,898 of CATIWM010408779.1, read as the reverse complement.
CCGGCAGTAAGACCGGCGAGGATGAAGGCGATGTTGCTGAGAGATCCTATAAGAGGAGGATGGGTGAGGGGGGAGAGGGGGAAGAATACCTGAGAGACTTGAGGGGTGTCAGTTGGCTTGTTGAGAAGACAGCACTGGGATTAAGTTACCATGTTATCTTTTTGTTTCGTGGTCGTTGACATCAGATGAAGATCAATTTCCTTCAGTCAGATGCAATCAATCCGTTGGTTGATAGGTATTGTCCAAGAAATGGTGATTGAACAGAAGCAAGAGAGCTCAGGCAGCTGTAGTAATGACGAAATGCCCGTCGCAGACTGGCCGGGTAGCAGTCACGGCCCGAACCTTGAGCTAGCCGAAACTCTACATTCAATCAATCTGGCCTTCGACTTCACCAGAAGCAACTCGGACAGTCTGTCAAGAACAATTCATTCTCCGTTGCCTCAACCACCGAAGCGTTGCAGCAGCAGCCATGGCGCCCAAGAAATCCGCACACTCCACCTCTTCATCCGTCTCATCGCCCAGCAAACCGTCAAACACTTCAACCTCAGCCCCATCATCCCTTCGCAACGCACAAGACGCCCAACAAATCGTCCTCGGGATTTGGAATGACTATGTTCAAAAGACACCTCAAAGAGTAAAGTTATTGGATGCATTCATGGTGTTCTTGATGGTAGTGGGAGTTCTACAATTCGTGTATTGTGTTCTTGCAGGGAATTATGTGAGTCTCCCCACCTACAGCAACGACGGGATGAATGAGAGGACGAGATGGGGCTAATATATGGGACGAACAATAGCCTTTCAATGCTTTCATATCTGGGTTCTCAGCGACTGTTGGCCAATTTGTGCTCACGGCGAGTTTACGGATGCAGACAAACCCGGAGAACAAGGCAGAATTTGAGACGATTTCTCATGAGAGGCGAGTCTTGCTACAATTTTGGAGTTGCGTTATACTAATTCTTTTGCAGGGCTTTCGCGGACTATGTTTTTGGTAGCATGATTCTACACTTCTTCTGTGTAAACTTCATCAACTAGAGAAGCTCTAATCCATCAATAGAGAGAGCATTTTATGACATAGCATGGTTAAGAATCAATGTATCAATATGAAATCGGGTAAAGAGAGATGCAACGAGGCAAATGAGCTTCATCTCTGGCATGTGCAATTTTCATCGTATCTAATCCGCCATGATTCCATTCTATCCCTCATAGAAAACAGCATATCTAAGCAGAGGCTCCAGAAATATAGAACCACTTGTCGATACTTGGGTCGATTGGTGCAGGAGCCTTTTCCTCGTGCTTGGGAATGTTGAGCTTGGTGGTGTCCGTACGATCTGGGCTGTGCTGAACAGTGCCGTTGGTGCTAAATCATGTCAGGATGGGTTTCATGTCGAAAAAGTGGGTGAACTCACAGATTGATCTCCCCCTTTGGAGTCTTGCCAGTGATGAGCTTCTCCCATGCTTCAGCACACTCACGAATCACATCCATGGCATACTTTCGGTTCTTGCATTCACCAGAGAAAGCGAATTGGTTCTCAGGCTTTCCATCTGGGATCTTGTAGATACGGAACCATTCGTTGGTAGCACGAAGAAGACCTGGCAAGTGTCTCTCCACATCCTCAATATCATTCAAACGTGGTGCGAGTGGATCATTGATATCAATCACAATGACCTTCCAATCAGTCTCGCCCTCATCAAGCAAGGCCATGACACCAAGGACCTTCACCTGCTTGACATCACCTGGCTTGGCAACGAGTTCACCGATCTCGCAAACATCAAGAGGATCATTGTCACCATTTTGCTTGGTCTCTGGGTGGGTGACGTTTGGGTCCTCCCAAGTCTGTGGGAAGGCACCGTAGTTCCAGAGATAACCCTTATGTGGGAAGCAGTTTCGAACGAATCGAAGTTTGCCCTTCTTGGTATCCTGCTTGATCGGATTGAGAGGTTCATCCTTGGAAATCTATTTCTCATCAGTTTCAAAAAATCCCCCGAAGTGGTAGATATATATATGACGCACCTCTTGCTTTGCATTGGTCCAACGTGGGATCTCAACAATCATGTTCAAAACGGTCTGCTGTTCATTGGCGTACAGAGGGATGTCGTGGAAGGGTGAGAGAGGAACACCATCTTTCTCGATGTAGATGCGGTGCTCAAGCGTGTGTGGTGCACCAATCTTGCGAGCGGTAAAGACAGAAGGTGCTTTACCATCGTAACCGCCTCGAGTGGGGAGTGTTTGCGCCATTGTAGTGAATTGTTGCCGATGGGAGGGGGATGAAGTTGAAGGAGTGGATGAGGAGGAAGCAGAAAGGTGTGAAGCAATCTGCTGGCTCCTCGATTGTGCTGCAGGCAGGGACCGAATTTTGTTGACGTTGGTGGGGCTTGGGGTGGGAGGGGCTGATGATGAGAAGATGCTGCGCTGCTGGTTTCTCCGGGAAGCTGCAGTTGCCACTCTTGTCGATGCCCACAACGAGTAGGTAGAACACGTGTGTGAAGGAAAAGTATAGGCGGTGTGAGAGAGATGTGAAAGGCAGCGTGGTAACATACAGTCGGCAATAAACAATTGCGTACAATGGCCGAGAGAGCTCATGCTTGGAAAAGCTCCTCTACCTAGGAGGAAGAAATCGGAAAACGTCCTGTTGGCCGAAGTCGGTGGTAGCCAAATTTACCTAGCCAGCCTCACTAATTCCCACTATATCTTCAAGTAATTCAAAAGGTATGGCCGCTAATTCACCCAAGGTTTACATCATCACCATCGATGCTTAAACTAATGTCGCTAGTTTCCGTAACAGGCGTGCGATTGTTGGACATGAATGATTTTATTGATATCTTCATAGTCTGCTCCTTTTCTTCTCCTGCTCAGCTTGTTTCTTATATTCCTGAACGAATTCCCAACCCATTTCTCCAAATGGCACCATTTGTACGGCATGTGCTTGTGCCTTTTCACTGCTGGCTTGCCTTACAGCATATCTTGCACCAATACCCTGCATAATCACTGCTGCCCTATACGTCGCAAAAGCTTCTGCCCATGTCAACTCTTTCAAAGGAACATCCATACCAGAAACTTCGGTATACCAATCCAAGCATTCCTGTTTGGATGGCAACCCTCGAGTTGAATTGGGTTCGAATCCAGCATGAGAACGTCCAATCCCTCGTGCCTTGGGTTGTTCAGTCAGTGTGTGTGGCATAAGAAGATTTGTCAAATCAGACCACGGATGTCCAATTGTAGCCATCTCCCAATCCAAAATACCAATAACATATGGCTTGGTTGCGTGGAAGACAAGATTGTCAATTTTATAATCACCATGAACAAGTGTACCCTTGTCCTTTGGTTGAGTGTTTGGGTTGCCGAAGAATTCCACCATGTTGTCATAATATGGAATATCTCCAACAGGCTTTCCACTCTCAACATCTTTCGTAGCAGCCTGTGCTTTAGATATGGTTGCGAATGTCTTGAGTTGTCGATTGTAAAAGTTGTTTGGTTTGCCAAAGCTCTCTAGCCCAACATCTTTAGGGTTTATGCGATGGAATTTTGCCAATGTAGACACAGCATCTTTCCACATTGCTCTTCTGTCTTCGGGTGAAACATCTGGGATAGCAGGATCTTGAAAGATGCGACCATCAAGGAAGCTCATGATATAAAAGATCGTCCCAACAATACTCTCATCTTCACAAAGACATAATGCTCGTGGAACCGGAACGTCTGTCTTTTCAAGGGCATGAATGATTCGGTATTCGCGATCGACTTGGTGAGCAGTCTTGGAGAGGAGCTTTCCAGGCGGCTTTTTTCGCAGAACATATTTGTTGCCCTTTCGATCTTTCAAGAGGTATGTAGGGTTTGATTGACCATATCCGAACTATCAAGTGTTGTCAGTTTGAATTTGCAAAGTACCTATGGTAATCAAGCTTACCTGCTTCACATCCACGGGAGTTTCTATCTCAGGAACGTTCTTCTGAATGTAAATCTCCAACTTCTGTAGGTCAATTTGCTGTCGAATAGGTCCCGCCATGTTGTCGATTGAGTGCTGAAAAGGGTATATACCACCTACGTGTATTTCATCCTCCGCACATGAGAGGATAAGGAATGGTTAGAAAGTAAGTCGAAAGGTCTTTTGGTATGGGGAAGTGAAGCTGTACGTCAACCTCGGCCATGGCGGCGATGGGAATAGAGCCGTTTCGTTGCCGAGCTGCGGGAAGGAAGGAAAGCTGTCCCGATATTTAATTTAGTACTCCGTATTCCCGCCATGGTATCAATTAGATGAACATACATTTTGGCTTCAACATCTCTTTTTCGCAGATAATAAAGCCATGACCCCACTTACCATCGGATTGGGGCCTTGTAAGAAACCACTCTTGATTGCTTAGAAATACCCGTCAGCTTGCCTCAACGTCGTTAACAGAAATGAATGATGCAGAGAAATGCCAAGCGCTGCAAACTCGATGATGTGCTGGCAATATTTACAATACCTAAGTGTTTGTTTTGATAGGTATCTTGTCCTACTCCGTTCGTAGGTATCTATGCGGTGTCTTTGATGAGATAATCAATGTGGTATGATCAAGGATGACCCAGATATTTGAACAGATAATGTCTCACTCGCCCCTGATTTGTATTGAAAACGCGTGATACACGCGCATCCAATAAAATTGCAGCCGTCACTTTCCACCCACGAAATCCAACCTAAACATCCCGCCAACGGTCGACGACGCAAGCGAAGCGAAATAATACAGACAACAACAGATTGTTCCCCTGGACGCCGCCCGCACGGGGCCACTGTGACGAACGGCTTGAGGCTTGCCGTGTCTAGCACCTCAGACCCTTGAGAAAGTCATACATCATGTCAACACTACAGACTCCTCGACAACGACTTCAACGTCCCTCTTTCGGTGTCAGTCCATCATCAGGAGAG
>CATIWM010408762.1:0-34250 GCA_949671775.1 Mallotus repandus | reverse complement strand
AAGTACTTTTATTCGATTTGAATTTCAGTTAATTCTTTGTGTTGCAATATTATCTAGTTATCATTCCAAGCCTGTTTGACTGCTTGTTTATGGATAAATTCATCAACAAGATTTAGGGGAATTTATTAGCTTAAAAACACTAAGAACTTAGATCACTCGACCACGAGAGTAGGCGAGCTCTTCGGGGAGTCACGATAGTTTAGTCACGGTGACAAATTAATTGCTAAAAGTCTTAATGAGCTAGGATTAATCACGAGAGTAGGTTAGATTTTAATCATTGCATGCTTAATTGAACTTGAGAGAGTCTTTAGGTAATATAGAGTAATTACTCTTAACTGAATTTCAAATATTATTTGCTTGATAATGTGTTCAAGATTAGAATGGAATAGTGAAACTAAACGTAGATTCTAAGCATTAAATATCTGATTCCAGTTTAATTTATTTTGTTGTTATTTATATTTTATAATTACTCAACTTCTTTTACTCGGTTTGCTAGCTAAGTTATAGGTAAAAATAATTGGTAGTCGATATACAATCTTCGTGGGAACGATATCTTATGTGCTATAATCGCGACTCGTGCGCTTGCGAGTTTTGAGAGCAACAATGATTTGATTTTGGAATTCTTTATGGAACTATAATGTGATAGCAAATGTTTGATTGATTATCAATGGAAATGGTATTGGTTTTGTGTATTACCACCCTATATGAGATGTATGAATGTGCTACGGTGATATATGCACATTTGAGATTGTGTTGGTTGTTATTGCACAATAAACAACAAGGCACTTGATTGAAGGATGGTGAAGGGAGAAGGGTCGTTCCGTGCTAATTTAGTCGAAGGGTTAGCCTTCAAATGCACCTTGAGAGTGAGTTTGTGATGGCCTATACGTTATGGCCGGGTTGTGATGTTTGCTACAGGGTTGGTTAATACACATGAAATTTTTATATCAATATTATAAAAGCATGTGTTTGACTTGGCTGATTTTACACAATTTTAAAAGCAAGTATTGATTTAATGTTTTAAGTGACTGCTATTTTGATTTAAAAGATGTGTTGAGGTTTGCAAAGGCACGTGTTTTAATTAATTAAGCTTTAAATATGTATGAAAGCAGAATTTGATTTGATGTTTTAAATGAACTATAATTTTGTTAAGAACACTCTAGTATTTTGGATTTAAGGTATTTATTATATTTAATTAAGATAAATTGTTTTATGCTTGTAATATCTATTCACTGAGTATTTTTGTACTCATTTTACTCTGTTTTTTTTTAATATTTCCAGATAACAGGACTTGATAGTGGACCCAATACTAGTGTTGTATAGATAGATTATTAAGGTCGGCCTAACAACCTTGCTTTGGCATTGCTCTTATTTTTGTGGCCATAATATTGTATATTTTAAGTTTAAAAATTTTGTGGACATGTTATTATAAATTGAATACTAAACTATTGCTAAATTAATTTTTACTACTATTTCAAAGTGAACTCGAGTTATATCTATATAAATACTTATACTTAAGCAAAATAATAAGTATTAAGTTTATTTAATTTTATTAAAGATGATTTTAATAATGTAGAAGAGTAAGCTTTAGTGTCCATCTCGGGCTATATGAGATGGGATGAGATACTAATCGTCCACCTTGGGCTATATGAGACGGGGTGTGACATGAAGACTTCATGGACAACAAGAAATTTTGGATGTAGATTCTTTGGGTGTAGAAATTATAGGGTAAGTGAATGGGAAGAATTTCTAAATTATTTTTTCATGCGTTGAGTTGTTAGGGATAATAAGATTTGGGAAATTTTACTAAATTTTATGGGAAATTAATGCAAGGAATTAGGGCATGTAATTACTTCTTATGGATTGACCTACCTGTTGCTGATCAATTAAGGCTTATGATTTTAGGTCTCTTGAAAAGGATAAAGGAAACTGAAATGGAGAGGGACGAAGCCAGAAGAAGGCAAAAGATGCAGAAATATATGATATTTGGGCTAATTGTATTTTTTTTTGTAATGATCATGGGTTATGGGAAGTAGAAGATAAAAATGGAAGTGTATGATGTTAGTAGATGGACTTTTGTTAGATTTTGCATTAGTTAAACTTAGCAATGTAGTGCAGAAGCTGTAATGTTAACATCATTAAAATGGAAATGAACTGTTTGACTATTCTATGAATCAAATTTTATCACTTTTTTATTCCATTGTAACAAAAAAAAAAAAAACAAAGTTTGAGCACTTTTACATTATATCTGAATATCAAAAAAAAAATTCCTGAACAAGATTTGAGATAAAAACATAATTACACTCACATTAATATCACAAAGCTGTTTTAACAAAATATTAGTACCTTTGAAGACATTGCATTAGTTTAGAACTGCTTAAATGAATTTCACAGACAACATATTGCTACATAATAGAGTTTCTGAAGTTTCTCTATCAGCAATAAAAAATACATAGGCAAAATATGCGACACTCCTAAATTACATCAATAACCACAAATAAAATGGTGTCAAATTATCAAGTTTGTCTAATTTCCTGAGAAATTGATGCTACTTTGGCTGGATTGGAATTTGGAGGGTTGATGCATTTGCTTGACTCTACTTGCTCTTTATTTATCCCTCTGCTGTTGTAATTGTCTTGTTATAAGTGAATTTTTCCTATGCCACCTTAAGCTAGGAGGTTTGAAGTCGAGATCGCCTGTCACGGTGGCTGAACTTTTAATGATTGAGGGTGGACAAACAACTCTCACAATAGGCCTGCCATATTAAATTAAACAACGACCGTAGGCATTCACACAAGGCTAATTAAACAAACTTACGCATTCATACCCTCAATGTGACTCTTACATTTTCAACAGTCATTCTATTATCTAAAACACAAACTCCATGCCCTTCGAAGTTTGATATTTTTCCAATTGAGGATTCAGTAGGTGTTGTATATCTTTTATTACCAGCTGGTTGTTCTTCACTTTCAGTGGTTATCCTCCTAGCAGAAGCAATTATCATTCATCACACTCGCCCTTGGCCTCGCCCTCTTCCTTGCATCCCTAAACTTGTTATAGTAAACTCTAAAGAACCACTATTTTGCTGCATTTAGAAAACAAAAAAATTATATTATCTAACTTGCATTACTTAAAACAACATAGCAAAGACATCATAAATTTTTCATCAAATATGAAGTGTAGGTGCATGTAAACCTAATTTGAAGATGGCAAAATGTCAACTCCCCTCCCTATAACATTATCAGTCATGCTGCTTGTCTATAATGGGGTTGAGGTTGAAGTAGTTTCCATTGTTGGTCTTGCCTATAAGCCATTTCCAACATTATTTAACACACAACTCAAAAAAAAAAAAAACATTTGTGCACTCCTATTATTCTATAATAATGAATCATTATTGGTTAATATATAATAGTCCATCCACTATAACACAAACAATGATTCACGAAAATGGACAACACAAATAACTAAAGAAACCTTTGGTATATTGCCTCTTTCTTATCCATTTCCTACTGCAGGTTCATTATTATGCTGGAAATAGAAATCAAAATAAATAAGTGAAAATTCTTGGCTAAATAAGTACATGTAAGTGGAAATCAAATAAATATCTCACCTCCTATCGCCCTCTATTAGGACATCCCTGCTTGTTATGTCCTTGATACTTGTATAATGGGCATGTCATTTTCACTTCTTTCTTGCTCAATTTACCAGCTTTTGGTTTTGATGGTTCATCCTTATATCTTCTTCTCTTGGTTTTTGGTCTTCCAGCCTTCTTCCTAATTTTTGGAGGTTCAATTATTGGGTAATCTGTTTCAGGCCATAATCGCATTCCCGTAACTAGTTGTATCACTGTTCCATAACATTTGAGATACGATTCCTTCTTAAACCAGTGACTGACATATGTTTCAAGATTCAGATTTTGGCTGAACATTGCACAACAGGCATGGGGACATGGTATTCCTTTCAAATCCCATGCCCTGTATGAGTGTGTTTGTTCAAGTCAACAGTGTGCTAGTATAAACCCTCCAACACCTTATAGCCATGCTCTTCATTCCACAATATATTGTAACTTGCCAAAATGAACTTGTTTTATCTAACTTGCATTACACTGTGGGTGCAATTTCTGAATGCCAAGTGGTTGCAAACTGTCTCATTACTGCAATGCATTCCTTCACTTTCTTCCTAATTTCTTCTAGCATAATAATTATTGACTTGAATCGTGTATCTAGAATCCACCCATTGAACGTTTTACACATGTTGTTTTCCACTGCATCACATTTAGTCACTGTCCCAAAATAGGCCCTGCACCAAGTATGATGAGGGTAACACAAAAGGTCTTACACAATTCCATCTCCTAATTTATCCATCTCTTGTAACTTATCTTTGAATTGCCCCTTGAAAGTTGAGTATACATATTCCTAGAATTTATTTTTCCTTTCATCCCCTTTCCATTTTTTCCTCCAAACTGACAAAATATGTTGTGCACACATTCAATCCTCCACATCTGGAAAAACCTTATGGATAGCTCCCATAAGTCCCTAAAATTTTTTAATACAATATGTTTAAGTAAAATGAAAAAAAATTTATGCTATAAAATGGAAAAATAAAAATAACGCACTTTGTAAAACTATACCTTATGCATATAAGTAATAATTACAAGGTCTGTTCCATCTCCCAACTCTAAATCATCCCTTAGCTGCTTAATGAACCACTTCCAAGTAATATTATTTTTGATCTCAACCATCGCCCATGCAACAGGAAACATCTGATTGTTGCTATCTTTAGACATAGCTGTAAGAAGTTAACCTTGGCATGGACCCTTCCATCCAAACCGAGCACTCATCTATACCCTTGCTTGAATCCTTCTTTAAGTGCATGAAAACAAACATAAAACTTTATGAAGACTTGCTTTCAAGGTTCATTCTTCCTATCACAATTTACAAAGCAGGTAGAATCGAGATTTGACCTTAAAATCTCAGCAACATAGTCATGTAATTTTGCATACTCAACCACAGGGTCACCCATTACTGTAGTAAGAACCTTGGCTTTTGCTCTCCTACAAACTGTTTTAGCAAAATAAATATAAAGATATTACTTTATAAGGTCAACCAATTCCCTAAGTTTTATACCTGGCTGTTGTAAAATTCTTGTCTTATAATGAGTAACTATATAGTTGTTGTTGCAATGAAAGGTTTTGTTATACCTTTGGCAACTTTGCTTCAGATTGTAAGTATTTATAACCCAATTTTTTGTGTCTCTATCAATCCCATCATATAGCACCCAAAGACAATTTTCTTGTTTATACTTTACCCTGACCTTAGTAGGTTGATTAGGTTTCAATATCAATTTAATAGCCTTGGCAACTGCATACTTGTAAATTGCCTCTCTAAATTGATTCACAGACAAGAACACCATACCTAATTGCCATCTTGGAATTATAATAAATGGATCATATCAAACACTTGTTGGATGTCTTCTTTCATTAACCTCAGCCCCCTTATCATCAAAGACACTTCCATCACTTGAATGATCTTCACTGTCATAATATGGTTCAGATACGCCTACTGTGACCTCATGGCTTTGCCTCCCCACATCCTGGCAGCCTTCATCAACACCAGTTGGACCCAAATGAACATCTTTAATAAGCTGCCCATTTGTTGTCCTTGAACGAGCCTTCTCAAATTTCTTGCTTCCTCCCTCATAACTCACAGCTCATCATCAATATCACTATGAACTCCAGTGTCACTTCCACTCTCTCCATCTTTTACTAAACTTCCATCCTCTGTATTTGACTCTCCTTCTGTTTCACACTCATCAACACACTCATCACCACCCTCATCTACACACTCATAACCCTCACCTGACTCACTTAACTCTTCTTGCTCAATATTAGCTTCCCCACCAACCTCCATATGGGGCAAGTCACTCAAAAATCCAGCATTTAAATTTGTTAATGGTAGTTGAATGCCTCATTTAAATTTGTAGAACCTTTTTGACCTTCCTCATTTAAGTTTATAGAACCTTGTCCAACAACTGTATTTATTGTTGGTGTATCTATGTAGTGAGTGACATAGAAATGGATAGTGTCTCCATCTTTAAAATCTTTTGAGATTTCTAATAAAATATTGTTTGAGTTTAATAAGAGATATTGTCCATCCTCCTTAGTCTTATACCAAATCTCATCAACACTACAATACCCAAACTTTCTTATATAGAACATCAATTCAGGTATGCTTAAATGGTCACAACCAATGTATGCAATCTCTGTCCCCCCACCAACATACTTCAGCCTTGGCTGACTACTAAATTTCCCACCATGATGCCACTTCACTTTAATAATTTTGTCCTCCATGCTAAAACAAAAAACTTTAACTATGGAAACAACCAAAATTGACAATAACATTTCAAACATTAGGGACCACATGCTATAAATAAATGCATAATTTGTGTTTTTTATGAAGCATCAGGGACCACATTGGCATATATTATTCGAAATCACTGTCAACACCCACAGTCTCCCACTTAGTTGCACATGATGCATCAAATACCTGGGTTTCCTACTTAAATAACAAAAATACCAATGCTAAACAACATTATTTGACAAGAAAAATTGGAAGGAAAAGACATACCTTTTTGTCTGTAAAAGCAAAGTCTCACTATTCACTTTTCACCTCGATTTCACTAGCCTTGGTTGAGACAAAGATGTGCATTTGACTAAGAATGCCTTTTTATAGTAGAAAATTATAGAAGAATAGGCCAGAAGATTGTTGCTCAGTCGAATATTTGCACGGTCCTTTTTGCTAATATTTGTTCTTGGCAGAAAAGGGATTAGGGTTTCTTCTCAAAGATTTGGAAATTTTTTATTTAAGTGAAGATTTTACCTAATATGTTAACTCTAGTTGTGTAACTTTGTAACTTTAGGTAAAAATTTATTGTTTACTGACGTGTAGGCCATGTAATATGACTAATGCTATGTGACGTCGATGCCATGTCATATTACTTATTCCATGTCAGCGTACGTTTAACTCACGTGCATACTGTTACACAATTGAGGATGAAATGGGTCCGAAATAGAAGTATAGATGTGCTATAGGAAAAAATGATAGTTGAGGGGTGCAATAGATTAAAGTTGGAAAATTTAGGGGTGAAAATGTGTATTTGGCCAATTTAAAACTGTTGAATTTTTAGTGAATTTTTTTTTAAAAAAGGGATAAAATAGTAATTATGATCAAATCTTAAAGGTAATAGTAATTATCCTTAATAATTATGACACCTAGAACAATGCAACAAAATTTGCCCATTTGAAATCATTTTTTAGCTACAACTCTTAATTAATTAATGATAATGAGATTTGTTATTTTTGTTATTAATAATTTACAATAAAAAATTATTTCTATTATATAATTAACTCTATTATATAATTAACAAATTTTAATCAAAAAACCTCTTATGAAAAAAGAAATATTAGTGTAATCCATTATGAATATATTTATAGAAAAAAATTTATGCGAATATATTATATTTATAAATTAAATATATCTATATCAGTATAATTTATTATAGATATATATTTATGCACAAAACTCTCATAAATATTGAATTCTTTGCACCAAAGCCAATTCAATGATCTATTAATGAAGCAAAATATGTGCTATTGTCCTGTTACACAAAGTGTATGAGATATAAATTAAGAAAGCATATATAAGTTGAGTAATGCTTAAGTTAAGCAATGTAAAGATATTAATTTGCTAATATACATATATTTTGAAAAGCATCTGCTTTTCTTTTTTTTAAATGTTGGGAATAATTGCTTTTAGTGCTACATATTGTTATTGAAGATATGTGACTGGAAAGGGGTGTGCATTTAAAAATAAAAAATATTAAATGAAATTGAACCGACTAAATTAAATAGAATTTTTATAAATATAAATTATTTTAATATTTTATTAAATTATTATAATATTTAAAATTAAAAATAAAAATAAATTAAATTTCAATTAACCAAATTTTTTAAATAAATTATATTTTTAACTCAAAGGTACATGCATGACTTTATTTGGATTACTAGACTTTGGACTCTAAAAGGCTAAACCCCCTTATTTTTACTAAATTTTCAATTTTTATATTTTAATACTATATCTCATAAATCTTTATAAAATATTTAATGAATCCTTATATTTTTAAATTATATTAATTAAATTCTTACAATTTTCATTTTTAGCCAAATAAATTTATATTTTAAAATTTTTTTAACTTAATAACTAAAATCTTAAATTCTTTCAATATATTTGATCTAATTAAATATATAGATCATCGCTTTCTGATAAATTTTTATTAATAAAAATGTATATAATTGTAAAAATATGTATAATAAAAATTTAATATATATATATAATTTAATAGCTAGCTAAAATATATTTTAATTAAAAAGATAAAAAAACCATATCATATATATAATTAAATTAAATTCTTTTAAAATTTTATTTCATAATTTAATTTAAATATGTATATTTATATAAAATATTTAAAAAAGTTGAAATTTAATAGTTACACACATTTTTATTAATAAAAATTTATTAAAACTTTATTATCTATATTTTACATTAGATAAAAATAATAAAAGAATATTTATTTTAAGATTTTAATTATTAAGTTAAAAAAATTAAAAAAGAATTTATCTGGCTAACAATGAAAATTATAAGAATTTAATTTGTATGATTTGTATAATCTAAAAAGAATTGTATTGGGGCAATTTAGGCTCAACCTGGTTGTGCTTGGGACTGAGGTCATTCTCCACTCTCCAAGCTTTAACCTATGCCTAACAGCCTTTAATTTTTTGAAGTTGTTGGACATAGACTTGGGACCAGCTATTAAAAAAAATATACAATAAAATATCAAAAAGACAGCTTCACAAGAATAATTTAAGTTATTTGACCAAAAAAAAAAAAAGAATAATTTAAGTTAAATAATATACCTGGAATCTCAAATGAATATACTTTCTAAACTCTTTTATTGGAAGCCTGTAATCAATTTCAAATCTAAATAATTGGACAAAATTGGATTTTAGAAATTATACACCAATTATTTGTATCACTCATTATCACAGATTAAAAAAATGTTGCTACCAAAATATAATGGACTTGTTCCAAAGTGAGAATTATCTTCCATTTTGTTTAATTTTTATTAATTGGCAGTTGTATGAATAAAAATCTGTGAGATATATATGGAATAATTTTGGTTTTTCCTATAAATTATGCAGTGTCAAAATAATAACTTTATTAAATATTAATATAACTTTTATAAATTTTTTATCATAAAAATAATAAATTTTATTAAATATTGATATATATATAAATTAAAATTCATTTTTCTATTTTTCATAAGAGATATTGTATGAAGAACCAATTAAATTAAACATTATTTCGGATTGTTAGTTTGGATGGTACTCAAACTTTTCTAAAAAAATTTTAATTTTAGAATTAAATTGAAAATATAAAAAAAAAATTAAAGAATATAAAAATATTTAAAAATAAAATTACAAGGACTAAAATTTTTGAAACTTCCTTTAATAAAATAAAATTAAAGTTAGGTGATAAAAAAAATAAATTGTTCTTTGGTAACCAGTTTATAATATGGAGTAAAACTTAGATATCATCTAAGTTGATAGTAACCCATGCTATCTTTTACCATATTCAATTCTTTGGTTTAATGATAGGGATAGACGTCCCTTTAACATCAATTGTAGAAGTGATGCTAACGGATTGTTAGAAGCAAGGTTTATAAGCATTCTTCTTTCGTACAAGCTCAACTGAGTGGGATTCAAGTTTCGTTTGGAGGAGTGTACGGGCTACGTAGGAGATTTTGAGAGAAGAGAGTCGCATAAGAGTTGGTAATGGTGATCATATTTCAATTTGGTCAGACCCATGGCTGCCAAAATTAGAATTTGGGATGATTACAACGCCTCTCTGCAGTGGCCTTGAGGAAGCAAAAGTGTTAAAGTCTTTTAAGAGTTGATCGAAAGGCAGGGGATAAAGATATTGTTGTTGACCGTTTGAATGAGTCTGATAGAGCCCAAATTTTGCAAATTCCATTAACTACCAGGTCAGTAAGATTCGTGGTGTTGGCTGTTTTCTACTAGTGGTTCTTTCTCCGTTGGAAGTAGCTACAGAGCTCTAATGGGTGAAATAAACTCAAGAGTGAAAACTGGATGGCTATTTGGAATCTGCGAGTTCCAACAAAGGTCAAAAATTTCCTATATCACTACAAGAAAATGTCTGATTAGTAACACATTTTTATAACGGACATAATCTGTTACAAATTTATAAGGAATTTGTAATAAAATATAAATTTAGTAATAAAATATTTATAATAGAATAATATCGGTTACAAAATAAAATTTGTAATGGAATTGTAACGGAATTTATAACAGATTTTGTAACGGCAATTTGGTAACGAAAATATCTGTTACAAATTTTATAACAAATTAATTCCGTTATAAATATGTTACAAAATATTAGCATAATTTTTTTATTTTTTTTAGCAAATTTGTAACGGGCTAAACATCCGTTGCAAAATATTAACATAGTTTTTTTTATATTTTTAGCAAATTTGTAACGAAATTTTAATTCGTTACTAATTAGTAACGAAAAATCTGTTACTAATTAGTAACCGATAAAAAATCCGTTACAAATTATTAACATATATATTTCTCCTATATTTTTTGTATATTTGTAACGAATTTTTAATCTGTCACTAATTTGTAACGAAAAATTCGTTACAAATTTGTAGAAAAAAATCCGTTACAAATTTGTAACATATTAAAAATCTGTTACAAAATATTAACATAGTTCTTTTATGTTTTTAGAAAATTAATAACAGATTTTTAATCCGTTACTATGTTAATATTTTGTAACGGAATTTTAATCAGTTACTAATGAGTAACGGATTGAAAATCTGTTACAAAATATTAAAATAGTTCTTTTATATTTTTATATTTTTGATAAAATCATAACAAATTATATTTATACAATCACAATATAAACTATAAATATTTAAGGTTATAAAATAATTAAATATTTTTTTTGAAAATAAAAATAATTAAATATCTAACTTCATAATCACATAATTTACAATTATCTAATCACAATATACATTATATATTTGTATTTATAAATATCCATATTTTCATTTAACACCAATATTAATATTAAATAATTAAATTTAAATTAATAAATAAATATAAATTAAATAACTATAATATAATTGAAAATTAATATTAAAAATATATAGTGTAAAAATAATTTAATTATAACATCAAAACTATGTAGTTTTGATGCCAAAATTCTAAATAACACAAAAAACCTTCAACCTAATATCATAACCTTAACCTAATTTTCATTTGAAACCCTTTTCCCCCTCTCCCGCCGCCACCTCTCTCCAGCCTACTTCATTTTCATCCCCCACCACCAACATCTACGCCTTAGCTGCCAGCCTCCGGCGCTCGCTCCTTTGCTGCCCGGTCCCCTTAGCCTTCATTTACATCTCACACTGCCCTAGAAGAAAGTTTGGTATGCCTAAGGGTTAAGATCCAACGACCGACATAACTCATTCCCCTCCTTTATATTCATCCTTTTTTTCTCCATTCACCCTCTCTTCTTTAAAACCTCCTCTCACGCTCTCTTGCCAATTTTAGGGTTTTTGATTTTTGCTCACAGCAAAAATGGTGAGTTTCATGGGCTGTATATTTCTCTCTAACTGAAAATTGTTGTTTTGTTGTTCTTTCTATTTCTTAAAAAAAACTCGTGGTTGCTCTGGTTTTTGTGTGTTGATTTATTATTGATTTTGTGAATGATTGATGGAGGCTCTCCAAAACGATATCGATTTGCTTAACCCTCATGCTGAGCTTGAGAACAGGAAGCACAAGCTCAAGCATTTCGTCCAATCTCCTAACTCATTCTTCATGGTATTATTTGTTTCTTTCGACAATATGCTTTTTTCTTTGATTACTTAGATCTTCAGTTTGCTTATATTTATTTATGTTTGGATTTGGTATTATTACTAGGATTACTGGATTATGAACATTTTTTTGTAAATTTGCTTTTCTCGAGCTTATTCCTATTGACATGGTTACTATGTCAGCTATTAACATGTAATAAGCCCTTTTTATTTTTTTTATTCTATGTGTCAGTCGTTGCAATTGCAATTCACCTCGTTGTTGCTTATGCATCCAGTTTTTCTACTTGTTTTAATCAAGTGAAGTAATTTTCTCAGTCCTTGCTTTGTGCCACAAATATCCTTTGATCATGGTTTTCACCTTCTTAAATCTCTTCTACTATAATGATCAGTTTTACAAGAAACACTTGACATAAAATGGAATGGGAACTGCTCTTAGAAGACAAGTCTTGATGAAGTGTTTTATTCCTCCAACTTGTAGTGAATTCAAATTAACTTTTCTGAATTAGTTTAATGTCCACTTGATTTTTACACTTGCATTTTTAACTTTTCATTCTTGTCTTCTTTGTACCTAAAACAGTTGCAACAAAGCTTTGCATATGAAAGTTTGGTTATGAATGTGGAAACTATAAATGGAAGGTTGAGGTACCTAGATTCCATAGCAAAGAAATTTGTTGAGTTAACCATGGCAGATAAGGTAGTAGTAGAGCTGTAGTCACAACTGTTATTGTAAGTTTGACAATTAGTTGTTATTGAACCTTTTTTTTAGTGTCTGACACCTTTCTATGCATCTATAGTTTTTATTTTTTTCTTTCTAGTTTTTTTCTACATAAATTATGACTGGATGATAGCCTTTAGATAATATGTTCTCTATACAACCATAAATATTCTCTAGAGGAAAAGTGAGGTAAAAAAGGGTAGGATTTTCTTTGGAAGAATTCATTAGGTTTGGTTTGGTTTGGTTTATTGATCTTTGGAACACCACCAAATAGGTTGGTTTCCAATAATGGGGAAGTGTGTGTGGATGGGTGTGGCTGTGTTACATGTATATGGGGCAAAGATGGGTTGGTGGTATTGTAGTGTAATTGGTACTGTTATCTATATTTGGATTTGTTCAAATTTAAAGGGAAGAGGGGCTAATTCACCTAATTTGAGAAGAAAATCCCATGTAAAGCTTTTGCTTTTCTGTATTTGGAGTTGGTGAGAAAGGCTGCATTTAAGGGTGTGCATCGGTCGGTTCGGCTGAGGAAGGCTAATTTTTTTTAGTTTTTTCATACCTACAATGAGTACCGAATCGAGCCGATGGAGGGTAAAAATTAATCAGTTTTGAAGACCGAAAAATTCTGTTATTGTCGATTTGGTTGGCCTAAATTATGGGCTGGGCCAAAAAAATAATAAAACAGATACAAATTTAAACCTCTTACTAATTTAGGCCAAGTCCAATTTCTTTTACATAGTTATAAAAACCTATTTTGGGACAAGCCCAATGTGTCAAATTTACAAAATAAGTAATTAATTGGGGTCAAGCCCAATGTTTAACCATATACAAAATTTACAAGATACAAATTACATATGTAATACTGTACTTCATATTTAATTACATAAAAAAATATAATTGAAGTCCAAATTTTCTGAGACTTCCACTAAAAGCCTACATCAGTGTTAAGAAAAACAAAAAGCTTCCACTTCATTCACATAACTTCAACAAAAATTCAGAAGCCATCATCAAATTCAAAGCTTCCACCAAAAAGATATATGCAAATATACTATCTGCACATCATGCAAAAAATTTTGATTGCAGACACAGTCACATAACACTGATTCACAAAAAAGATAATTATTCCTGAACACAGGCATCTATATAAGTATATAGAATCACAAAAGAAGCAAAAAGTGAAAAATAAACAAACTAGGCTCATCTGTTTAAGTTTTCTAGTAATGTTGAAATGGTGCAGCAACTTTTAGCAACAGCTACATGTCACCAAAGAAATGGTAAGCAACCAAATACAAACAATCTGAAAATAACTTATGTGGAAACTTCATCATTGCCCATTCATATTCAGAGATATGTAACAAAATTCAAAACCAATAACCAGAAATGAGAAGCAATTTCATATAATATCCAAAACTAGGTAGACAGAAATGAAATGCAGTTTCTATGAAGTGCAAAGCTGAGTAGAAGGACAAACAAAGAAAAATAAACAAAGTGGGTGGCTCATATATATTTTTTATAATTTAGTGTAAAAATGCAGTCATATCTAGCAACAAAAAATTACCACCATAGACACAACAAGCACTTTTACTTCTTAGAATAAACTAATGGAAACATCATCATAGCCCTTAAACATATGCAACATCAACACTGGCAACTTTCACATGTCAGCCACTTTAAGTGTTGTTAACAAGTAACAACACTGGCAACTTAAATACATGTCAGCCACCCAATTGTTGGTCACATTTCATGTGAACACTTAGCACACATGCATAAGTAGAAGCAGGCAATTGAAAACAGCACACATCAAGCACAACAGTCAGCAGTTAAAAATAATAAATAAAATTAATTAAATATTATTGAAGGTCCATCTAAGTGGCACTTGATGATTTCATTGGTTGGGAGACTCCAACTGGGGGCAACTCTGAAAATAAAATGAATCAAAATTAATTTATATATATTTAGAAGCAGAAAAATGAATAATGAATAATGTAATTATAAATAATTTTCAGAATCTACCTTTCTCAAAATTCTCAACCCCATCTAAGGCCTTTTCAACTGATACTAGATCACTAGATGTTCGCAGCCAATCCTGAGAACATATTAAAGCTTCCACCAGTTTGGGAGTCAAAGAACTTCTAAAATAATCTAGCACCCTGCCTCCTGTGCTAAATGCAGATTCAAATGCCACAGTTGAGATGGGCACAACAAGTACATCACGTGCTAAGATTGATAGAATTGGAAATCTATCATCATTAATTTTCCACCATCTCAAAATATCAAATGGGCCCTCATCTTTAATAACAGTTTTCTAGAGATAAAGATCCAAGTCGGTCTTTTTGCTCCTACCAATTCCAAGATCCATCTTGTGCTTCTTAAATATGGCTTTTAAAAGGGACATTAATTTCTCAGTATCAGCAGAGCAGGCTCAGATGCATCACTTGAGCTGCTAGATTAAGAATAAGCTTGAGGAGTAAATTTAATAGAAGCAGAGTAATCATCAAAGAGTTTTTGCAAACCAGATTTTACATTAGAGAAAAGGCTTCAACCCACAGATTCCCCATGGATTTCTTTCAGGGAAAACTTTAAGTATTCCAGCTTATATCTCAGAATAGAACATTTGTATAAAAAATCAATAAGTTCATCTTAGTTGGATTCCCCCAGTACTTATCAAATTTGGCTTTCATTGAAAAAGCTATTGATCTTTTACTGACATCATCACAACCTTGCCACTCATGTAAAGTGAAGAACAAATAAGAAATTTCAGAAAAAAGTGTTTGCAGTAACATAGTAAGAACCAAAAATTCTCAATGTCATCTTAAAAATTTTTTCTAAGAAATTAACAAGTTGTTTGACTAAAAGCCAGTCCATGAAGTCAGGCACATCATCCCCTAAATTTTCCCTATATCCATGGTCACATTCCTCAAATTTTTTAAACACTTTTTCAAACAAGCAAGCAGTTTTTAATATAACATATGTTGAGTTCCACCTAGTTGCAACATTTAGGGACAAAGAACATTTACAATCAACACCAATTAAGTGAGCAAATTCTCTAAATTTATGCAACCTAACAGGTGAATTCCTAACATATCTGACTGATTCTCTAACCCTTTTAGCAGATCTACTAGCTTTTTTCAAGCCCTCATTTACAACCAAATTCAGAATGTGTGCAATGCAATGCATGTGAACATACTTAATTCTAACAGCAGATGTGCCCTAAGACATTAATTTTTTTTTAAAAAAATCAAGTGCAGTGTCATTTGAAGAAGCATTATCTACTGTCACACAAAAAATATTTTTGACACCCCATTCAAGAAGATAGTTTTCCAAACTTTTACATTGTACTCACCCTTGTGCGATGTAATAGGGACAAAAGAAAATATTTTTTTCTGGAGCTTCCACTCAACATCAATGTAATGTGCAGTAATGCACATGTAATTAATGCATTGAATACTGGTCCAAGAGTCAGTTGTGATGCTGACTCTTTGACTTTGGCAGTGATTCATGAAAATAGTTTTCAATTTCAGACAAGCATCTAAATATGCATTATAACAGTCTCAGCTCATTGTCCATCTACTAGGTAACTTGAACCTAGGACATGTAATAGTGATAAAATTTTTGAATCCCTCCCCCTCAATAAATTTAAATGGAAGTTCATCAACAATGATCATATTAGACAATGTTATTCTAATCGCTTCATTATCAAATTTCTATATCCATAGAACACCTAAAGGTTCAGAACTATGTGAAGGAAATCAGTTATACTACTTAGGCCTTAAAAATAGTATGGTGAGCACTAACCCAAGTAGAGTAAATTTTAAAAATTTACTTTCTCATAACCTTTCATCACATGAAGAATTTCCACTCCCAAGATCCATTTTGCATTTAAACACATAGCTAACATACATCAACATGTATATACATAAAACTTAGGAAATCATATTGGCGGAATACTTACAATTTCCTAAAAGTTTGATGTAGACCATAAGTAATCTACTACAATTGCTCTCTTGAATCAATGTTAAGCCACCCATA
The DNA here is from genome assembly GCA_949671775.1 of Mallotus repandus. Classification (NCBI taxonomy): domain Eukaryota; kingdom Viridiplantae; phylum Streptophyta; class Magnoliopsida; order Malpighiales; family Euphorbiaceae; genus Mallotus; species Mallotus repandus. The sequence continues at coordinate 17,554 of CATIWM010408762.1, read as the reverse complement.
TGTATGGCCTTTAGCTTGAAACACCAAAGCCTTCCAATCACCTTCTTGCCTTCAATCAAGTATGGTTTCAAGCACCTCTCTTATGACCCAAAAAGGTTGAACTAACTTGATTCTACTAACAAGTATAAGAGTATACTTTATGGTATATGTTTGGTTTCTTTTTGGTATATTTCTTGTCTCTACACTTTCCACTAACTCTTAATGGAATGTATTATTTCATCTTATATGTTCTCACATTCCCTTACTAACTCTTAATAAGGTCATATTTATATGTAGAGAATTAGGGTTTTATTAGATATAAACACATAAATATCTCTTACACCATCATCATTAGGAGGCCACCTAGCATGCCACCTCATGACTTGGTTAAAAGTGTATATATGTATATATCTTATGAGTGTAGAAAATATATGTAGAGATTATTTAAACACATCTTATATGTTTAACCCACATATATATTGCTCTACATATTCCACTAACCAATTTGCCCCAAAAGTCAACTAAACACACATAAGACAAAATATCTCCTAATATGCCAAAATGACTTAAATTGATGAATGGACTTGGGCTTGGTTGTTGGACTAACTCTTAGGCCAACATTTGGGCCAAGCCTAATCCATAAATCAATTGGCCCTAGTTGATGGAGTTGGGCCTTTTGGTTAGGCCAACACTTGGCTCAAAAGCCCATTCCATCAAACTAATGGGCCTTAGAGTTGGGCCAACATTTGGCCCAAGCCCATTCAATTAAACTAATGGGCCTTCATTAGGTTAATGGGCCTTAGATTAATCTTTAGGCCAAAACTCTTTTGGGCTTAGGCCCACACACCTTGGGTCATTAATCTAAGTCCATAAGGAAACAATATATACTCTTTATTTAATACTTTAATTAATATCTTATATTAATAAAGTATTTAATAACTAAACTCTTGGTGGAATTAGATTTCATGATATGCTAGAATCATTGCTCAAAGCATAAATCTAATTCCATTAATCTAATTAATTGATTAAACTCTTTAATCAATAATTAGATTAATAAGGTGATATGGAAAAACTCTTTTAGGTGTATTTTACTAGGTTCATGTCTAATTGACAATGAGAATATAATATCAACTCTTGATATTATTTGAAACTCTTTCAAACCTAAATGTGAAAATCCCAATTATACACATTTAGTTCTCATAAGTTGTGAGTGACCCCTAGCATCGATATCACAATTACCCAATTAGAAATGAATGCATATGATGATTCACACGAACCCTCATGGTCATAATTATTGTGCACTAAAATCCCTTCATTTGAAGATCCCGATATAGCCTAGAGTCAAGGTTTAATAAAACTCTAATAACTTTATTGTATGACCTCATCTTAAGTTATTCTTGATAAAACATAACAAATACTAGAAACACTTTCTAGCACTGAAACTCTTTCAGACTGTGTTATGTTTTTCCTGGCCAGGAACTCTATTCATCAAGAATAAATTTATATAGCATAGGATCTATCCTAGTTCACTCTAGGCAATGAATCCCATCTTGGTTGAACACTCATCCCTACATAAACTGACTAGAGACACCACATGCCATATACCCATGTGTGATTAACACAAGTATGTAAGCTGTAACAAACTCTAACCAGTCAAATATGGATGACCGTGTCACCTCATATCAAAGGACTATATACACCATTATGACTTAGACTATGATCGTTGACTATAAGTGAATATCCTTGCGATCACTAATCTAATGTCATTGTTCAATCCACCCATCATATGAGTATCCATGTGTCTATTCTGATATCTCATATCAAGTAGCATGAGACTCACTACCTCCCACTATTAGTATCACATACTAATCAAGGAAAATAGACATAGGTGATAGTCTAATTAATATTATCCAAATATTAATATATCGACTATGAAAAATTTCATACCATATGTACTAAATAAATTTTTAGCTCATATTATCAACTTTTGATAATGAATTTATTTAACATAATGCTAAAGGATAAATACTCAAATAAATAAACACTTTATTTAAATGAATACTTTATTATCATTTGGGATAATTTACAATGCCATTATATATTACAAAATGGCACTAGGGCACATCTATACTAACATACCTATATGTTTGTTTAATGATTTCAATATAATGTGGACCTTTGCGTTGCAGTCCTTTTGCATTTTGTTGTGTTTCTTGATGTTAATGGAAGAAATGCTGCCAAATTTTCTTATTAGTTTGTTAGTTTAATTACCTTAAAAAGTCTTAAGCTTTCCTAGATTTGCAGGTACAAAAAAAGGTGATGGGATTTCAAACAACTTATTTAATCCGGTGGAATGCCTTTGTCACATTCTGCATCTGTTACTGCACTTGCCATGGCCATTAGGCTCCAAGAAGGTTTGGCAACATAGGAGAGACAAACAATTTTGTAGCAATGAAATTCCCTACATCATCAACCAGTAAACAAGCCAGACCCACCCCATGAGGTAACATTGCAGTATTAGTGTTGCATTTGATGAAGCCAAGTGCTGGTTTCTGCCATTTGACATTATAAGGCTGAGCTGATGGAGGGACAGAAGTTGCAACTAGAATGTGATCAGCTTTCCATTGATAATATAAACCCATAGGTAAAGAAACAACTTTACAACTTGACATATGAGCATGCTTTCATACCACATCATTTCAGCTCTTCCATAGACCCTAAAAAATCATCCATACTGTCAAGAGCTCATCCCCTACACAACATTCAACCACATCCTGGAACCAAGCTTGGAAATTCTCTGAGCTAGGGGTCAGAATTGGTACCCTTGAGATTGCCCAAACTGCCTGAGCCATGGAGCACCAGTAGAAGACATGAACTTCATTCTTAACATAGTAGTATAGGTTTTTTTTTTAATGTAGTTATTATTATAGTTTAGAATAATCTTAAGTTAATGTAGTTATTTTTTAAAATAATTGTTATTATTGTTCATATAAGACAAGTTTGTCGATAAATGTTAAATTATATAACCCAAACAGTACCTTATTTTACACGATTAAAAACTATAAAAATCATAAAAAGTAATTTCATTTTAATTATACATTATTGTTCATTACTTGAACAATGCACATGCAGCGTATATGACACTAGCTTTTACGTAGGCTCTGGCCTTTTAAAATGGCACCTCTAATTCCAACATGGAAGATCATAGCAGAATAGGCCACATTTGCTTTGCTTCTTTTTATAGGGAAAATAATAATAAAAGAGTCAGGTAATTGTAAAAATGTATGCTTAGAGAAACAAGAAATTTTACTTCAAATAGTTGTAGTGGCATACTTTTGCTTATGTGGTATTTGTTTAGTTGATTCACAGTAGTCTCAACTACAAAACCAATAGTAGAGAAAAAATTTATATATGACTAAGCTCATTGAGTTTCATATCTCAAATTAAATATAGATAGGAATGGAAGGAACTGTTCTATACAGACAGAAGATAGCAAATGATGTCCCTGGCTCCCTGCCTACTACTTTTAAACGAGCTCATCTTAAAGAGTTGATTGATGGTTTCATCGTTACAGAAATGCATAGGAGCCATAAGCTCAAAACTTACAGGATGCTTCCTATTCATTTTTCTTAACTTAATTTAAGGAGTGAGAAACTTGTAATATATCAGACTTTGAAAGTTTGCATGAGTGATGTTTCAGTACACTTCTTTCTTCTTAGCCCAAATCATGACAAGAGTGAAACCCGTTGTGAGCGACCTTTTCATTTATCTTGGTTTTTTGTGTTTTGAGACAACTTTACCGAATGGGAGATCCCTTTCATTTACAGGACAGGGACAATGGTTGGTCTCGGGGGGATGCGAGACACTTTATGTTTGTGGAGTCACCATCTGATTTTTAAAAAATTAAAAAAATATGAAAAGGACGGCATCGGGTCACTCAATGAGTATCGTCCCCAGCAAAGATTCTAGGTTTGGGAGATCGCATCTACATTTTGACTATTTCTCATTATAATACTCGATATATGGCTGCCGCAGCACCCTAGTTTTGGTAATGACAGTTGATATATGCACATTCACAAAAACACATTGATAATAACGGAAAGTAAATGAAAGTAAGTATGATTAATTATAGGGCTTTCCTAGTAAGTACATTCGAAAAAGAGTACAAAAATATAAATTTAGTCTTAATATGCCTGCAAAACAGAGGTTAACACGACTATGTGCGATTCCTTCCATTCATCCACTCGGATAACAAGCAGGAGATACTCATTTAATCAAAAGAGCAAATATAGGCATAATTATGTGCATTTGTAGGAATTATTATGAAATACTTCTAAATAGTAGAGACGTAATGAAAGATGTATGATTGCATCATTGGACCATGAAATGGAGGCTTTAGCTCGGAAATGTGAACTTTCACATTATTGAATGCATTTTGATGCACAAATGACAATTTATTATAAGCGAAAATAAAGCAGAGATTATTCAATCAGAATACAAATTGCCAGTCTCATCACACAATCACAATAATTTCTCAACTACTGGCGGCAATAAAAGTAAAATGCAAAATAGTGAAATAAACGTGCAAAAATGATTATTTGGTCCTCAAATTTGACTGAGCTTCTTTTTGAGTTTTTGAAGCTTTAGCTTCATGGGATTTTCAAGTTGTCCTCATCGAGAGGTTGAAAATGACGTGTAGAATGTAAATTCGTATACCTTTGATGCGTGCTTTGACAAAGATGTGGGTGAGTTTGGTTCAAGTTGGTCTAAAAATCCTACGAAAAATGTAGTAGGTGAGCTAAAAGTATATGAATTAGGACTCCAGAGTCTTCAATTTAGCAGTGTTTCAGTGTGTATGTTTTCTTTTTTGGCTCTAGTCCCCCTCAAATGGGAGATTGAGACCCTTATTTATAGGGAAAAGTAGGAAAAATACGTGTGATAACGCGTCCCAAGGTGTGTGTGCGTGATTTTACTCATGTGCATGTGTATCAAGGCAAGTGATCACGTGTTGGTATGTGTGATCAAGCATTGGGGACGCGTGATCACGCCCAAAGGCACGTGATCACGCATTCTGGGAGCATGATCACGCGCAGTTAATGTGCTCACGCACTGATTTTAGGGCATATGTGCGCTATTCTAAGGTTACTTCTAATGGTTTTTGGACCTCCCGGACGTATTTTCGACATCCGTTTTGTCAAAATTGGCTTCCATTTTCACACATGAGCAGATTGTGTTCGGGTGTGGTCACACGTTATAAATTTGCTCACACGCTACTTCTCGAGATTATGCACACTATTTTGGGGTCACTTTTGAAAGTTTTGAGGGCTTTCAGACGTGCTTTTAATGTCTATTTCATCAAAATCAAAAATTGACTTTCAATTTTCATAAAGTTGAACTCCGGTCTTACGAGATGAACACTCGTCTGATGAGTTGCACGCTTTGAGTGATGGTTGCTCGAAATGAGCTACTTTTCATTTTGATAATTCATAATTCATAAAATTAGGGTACAACTTAATGATTTGGTAGCCGATTTTGATCGGTTTGGGGCTTTTCAGACTCAGAGCACGCTCTAGAGGCGGTACGAATGAATAAACACTTGTCATATTTGGAGAGATGCTTTCATCATTGGACCTTTTTGGGGACAGTCAAAACTTGATGTATGACACCCGTCAAAGACATCATTAGAAAGTTGAGTTTATAATCAAACACCATTGAGCAAAGGAAATTGCAAGCATTGGACATAAAAAAAATTTATGCAGAAATATGACATCAGGCAAATGTTAATGTGTGAAGTAAGAAAATGTTTTTTGTTCATCTTATATTATAGTTGATTGGCTGTTGGTTTAGAGCTTAAAGTTCTATTTAGTAACATGATTATAAGCAGTTGACTTGGGCATATTAATTAATTAATGGTGGATTATGGGATACATGCATGCTTTAAATAAATATTTCAAAGCATTGAAATTCTATATAGGTTAAAGCTAAAACACAATCACGAACCCAAATCAACTAATCACTTTATTCCACTCCCAAAGTTAAAAGCACTTAATAACCATAGATTTTCCATAACATTTTAATGTTAAGGCTTTTACAGTTATGGTATTCCAGTAGTTTGATATTTGCTAACTCTAACAATAATGCACATGCAAGGAACTAGTTGATTTCAACATAAAAACAAAACAAAGCAATTACACTACAATAAATGGTCCAAGGCACTTGATGGGTCTGATAACCTTCCTGGAATGGTATTATTATTTTCTTACTAACATTGGTTCACTATATTATCATTGATGATTTTTGCCTGTCAAAACTTAGATATGTTATAAGTTTCCATTTCCAGCAATTGAACAATTTTTTTAAATCCTTAAGTGGGCCTGAACAACATTAAAGAGACCAATTTTATCAATGTCACTATTCAGCCTCTAATGAGAGTTACACCCTCAAGGAATTTCTTCCTTATCCCGCATTGCAGATCTCCTCTCATTCATCCCTTTAGAGAACTTACACAGAAGATATGGCGTGCTCAAAATTACACTATAACCAACAATACACAAGCAATAACTAACATAGGTCATAAACCAAAAGAAAAAAAATGGCCATTTAGAATACATGTGCACTTAAAAGACATCTATTAATTTCAAAAATTTTAATGGAAAGTTATAATCCATCATATCACAGGCATGGAACGAGATGAGAGAAGTTCAAATCCAGAATCTAATGTAGTGATGGATGAATTGAAGAACTGTAAGTTGGAGAAGGTAGTACCCGAGTTTGAAAGCATTTTGCAGTAAGAGAAGTGATGAGTCTAACTGATATAGCCCATCCATAGCCTTACCTTTTCTCATCATCGTCCATCTCTTTTAACCAAAATAGAAGGCATGCCAGGAGAGATGACCTGGCGAGAGTCATAGAGAATGGAAGAAGGCAGTGATTATCTTCAAAAAGACCCCATGTTTATTTACTTAAAACATTGAAAAAGAAGAAGAAGAAAGGAGAAGTCGTCAAAAAAAAAAGTTACTGGTTGAATAGGTAAAAGAAAAAAGAGTAACCTGTTTTACCTATAAATGTAGGTCATTTTTTTATGACATGGCTTCATCATGACACCATATAACAACCCTCTCAACTCGAGAGAGAGGCGGATAATTAGGTTAAGATTTGGTATTGAGGATGACAAACAAAAATCATTATCTACAATTGGTAACATCTTTGGTTTGTCTAAGGAACAAGTTTGATAGTTAGAAAGCAAAGCATTGTACAAGCTCAAAATAAAAAATGTTAAAGAAAAAAGTGTGTTTTGCCTTTTTAGTTCACACGTGTGATGGACTTTGGTCCACCTTGTAAAGGGGGTCCATGATATAACAATTGTAGTTTTTTTATCATTGCAAATTTTGGCCAAATCTGGCCACTTTCTTTTTAAACTCAGTTTGGCATCAAATTTCATTTTTTGGGCAAAAAATGTGGCCATTTGGCCACTTTTATTTTTTGAAATGAATTTGGCCAAAGTTGGCTAATTTGGGCCAACTTTGGTCCATTTTATTTTTTTCTTTTTCAAAATCCTACTTTTTTATTTTTTAAAAATGAAATAATTAAATAAAATTTAAAAATAATTTCAAAATCAATAAATCAGATCCAATAAATCTAATTTCACAATCAATTTTCATCATTGGGTCTTCTATCGTATTCAAACTCAAATCATCCAGAAATTGGGTGCTTACAACCATATTGACAATGGAGATGAAAAGGAGAAAAGAAGGATGAAGCATATAACCCAATCAAAGGAATACAATGACTATACAAATCAATGGTTACATACCCCAAATTCCACTATAAGCAAGTCCAATTGATCTCAGTATCAAGAATTCATTTCATATAATATGGATTTGTCATTCATCTTCAAGGTGCAAGAAAGGATCAGCATGAGCAATGAGCAAAATTGAGCTTCTTCTACAACCAAATCTAAAAAAAAAATTATAAAAATTTAGCCCGTTAAGTTGAAAACCCACAAGGGGGCGGCTTAGGCAAAAGTTAAAGCAAGCCTACTAAGTTTAATATTTGAGAGGCAATATAAGAAAAAATAAAGGCATAAAAAAGAAAAACATAAAAAGAAAAAAAAAGAGAAAAAAGAAATAAATAAAAAATTTTGATTGCACACATGAAGAAAAAGAAGACTGCCAGAACGTCGTTGATGAATTTAGTCAAAATGACCAGCATGAGACTGATTCTATTCTCTAAGAATACTGATGATCCTAATGTCACTATCTCCATGAAAGAAAGCTATCAGAAACTGGGGGCAAAGTATATCCCTCGGGACAAAAATGCAAAGTTGTGGGCAAAATAGTAAATATGCATTCAAGGAATAAAGATGAAACACTGAAACATAAAAGTCAGTACAAGAGTTATGCGGCATAAAGAAGTGAACTACAAGCACATAGGTAAATCAATTATTATAAATCAAAAGTAGAAGCAAAACAAAAGCTCCATATTGCATCAGTCAATCATGAGTTCGAGTGTCTGGCCATGGACTCCACTCGCTGGCCTGGTCGTTTACCTAAGGACTCATATAAGAAGCTTTAGCGCTTAAAATATCAACATCAAAGCATCCAATGCTGAAATCTGTAAGTTGCAAATGTAGCATCTTGTTCTTATACTCCAAGCTGAGCACATAACTTTGCTCCATAAAAGAGTAGTTAGAATCATGTATATCATACATACATTTACATTTACTTATTATAAAGTACATATTCTCTAATTGTTTGTTATTTGCTTAGTAAAAGTCTTTGAGACAATGGAAGATTATACAAATACTCTACTACTAACATTCAAAATTAGTGTTGCAGTTCATACAAGTAAATGGTCCACAATACTCATATATAAAGCATTTGAAGGAGTGAAAGTAGAAAGAGTGAAGTTATCAATGTGAACTTAATGCTTAATAAGACTCTAGAATGGAGGAGCCTTGTAAATTATAGAATAATCCAATAAGGAAATATCAACGACAGTGGTACTTGTAGAAGCATTATCCTGGCAACCTTAAGAGATTGGATATGATGCTCAAGCTCCTCAGACTCAACATCTATCCCTATGCCCTTATTTAAAGTATTATCTAGAACTTCACTTGGAGCCTCAGCAATAGAAGAATCTCCTCCCACAAACTATAAAAGCAAAAGATAGTCAATAACATAAGGAGTAATAAGAGAAAGAGTGGTAAAGAGCATACCTTATATGGATCAATAGGAATTTGCTTTAAGAGATGCTCCTGAATGTACCTTTGATAGCCACGAGAACGCTTAAGCAAAGATATAGCATTGAATCCCTATAGAGCCACTATCAACTCCTAACCATTCAGAGCAGAACTCTATAACAACGAGACCAGTATAGGGTATGGAATACGATGGTGAGAAGTTCCAGCATACTAGTGGTACTTACATTGGCTATAAAAAGGGAAGAATGCACTCGAAACTTGAAATGGATGCACTTTGAAACCTCTCTGATCATTAAATAAAACCTCTAACTCTTAAAAAAAATTTCAGATAAAAAACAAACTCAGCCCTAGGCCATGACTTTAATGGCGGAGTATCGTGACTCATATGATCAGAGAAATCATCACCATAATTAAGAAGGGAAGAGTGTAAAAGAGCAACATTGTATTCTAATAAAATTGCTTTTCCTGCAAATAGACCTGACTAACTTATGGTATTTTGTGCAGGAAAAGTGAATAAATAAGGAGAAAGGAACCAGCATAACAATAGGAATGGGCAAGAAGGCAAACATCAATCACTCATTTAAATATCACCCCGTGTGACAAACATCCTGATAAATGCTTAAAGGAAGCAACACAATTCTATCTCTTTAGATTTTGTAATAAAGTACAACCTTAATAAGAAAATTCACAAATCAAAAGTAAATTAATCTGTTTCATGAGATCATGTGTGAAAGCTTATCTTATGAACTTTGATCTTAACGACTTTCTTTTATTAGCCCTGCAGAATTCAAATGTCTAGTTGACAACTATGTGCTGAGATTTTTGAAAATTTAATCAATTTAAAGCTTGCTTTACACTCAAATGAGGGAAAGAATACATAAAAATAAATTATGGACCTAAAGCATAAATTGCTTGAATTTTAAAGTATCAATTCAACCTTTTAAATAATAAATGTGCATCCAATCTACTCCAATACTAGAAACGAGTATGAGTACAAAATCCCTTGATAATATCCATACTGAGTAATATAACAAAGGTAGGGAAATACTAAAAGGAGAATCAAAATAAAAGCAGGTGCTAAAAGGCACTTCTAATATACTCTAATACTAAAAAATGAGTAAGAGTATTAGCGTGAACCCTTTAGCGGTATCCACACTGAGTAATATGAGAAAGGCAGGGAAATACTAAAAGAGGACCATATCAAAAGCTACTTTATTTACTCCAGTGCTTTAAAAGAGTATGAGTATCTAAAGGACCTTTCTAACAATATCAACGTTGAGTAATATGAAAAGGGCGGGGGAATACTTGGATAAGGAAGTAAAGCACATCAATAACTCGAAGGTTTTATTGATACTCATAATTCAATCCGTTTATACCCAATTCCCGTAAGTTTTGTCTATCGAATTCTCCCTGAATTTAGGTATGGAAGTCAACTCTTCACTTGGTAAAATAATACGCTCTCAACATAAGATGGTTAACGATACCTTTGACTTTGCGAATTGCAAATAAAGGATAGTCATGAAAATTAAAATTATTGAGATTCATTGAATGCATGCTACCTCATGATAAAGTGATGAATTTTCTCATGAATTTTCAAAATTATAATGTACTTTTTGTACAATCATTGCACAGAAAATAACTTCAATAAGTCTTCAAAAATTGCAAATTTAGAAAAAGATGCACCCAACATGTGGAATCAGCACCAAAGCCATTAAGGTCCCATCTCTAGAGAGTTGATGTACACATAGCGCACTCTAACATCAGACTAGCTATCACAAATCAACATGAATTCATATAAGTCAGCAGAGAAATTCAAATTAGTTCAGTTAGTGAAAATTCAAAGTCAAACAATAGGAATTCAAATCAATCAGCAAATAAATTTAAATCAGTCAGTAGAGAAATTCTAATCAGTTCGGTCAGCAAAAATTTAAAGTCAATCAATAGGAATTCAAATCAGTTAGCAACGAAATTTAAATCAGTTGGCAAAATTTTAATGTAATTAACACAAAAATTCAAAGTTAATCAGTAGAAATTCCAATCAGTCAGTACAAAGAATTCAAGCATTTAAATAAAAAACCAAGGATAAAAAATCGCAAACAGTTATGAATTGCAACATTAAAGACGAGCAATAGAAGGGTTGCAGCATTAAAGGCAAGCAATAGAAGGATTGCATCTAACCACGAGCAGTTATGGACTGTAATGTTAAAGGCAAGCAATGAAGGGGTTACAACTAATCTAAAAAATCACAAACAGTTATGGATTGCAGCATCAAAGCGAGCAATTAAAGGATTGCAGCTGATTAAAAGTCATGAGTAGTTACGGACTGCAGCATCAGAGGTGGACAATATGGTTGTAGCTGTTTAAAGTTTACGAGCAATTATGGATTCCAGCAGCACAAAGCTTACATCGTGGAATGATGGAAACACTATCCCACGATTTAGTGTTATTGACCAAAACTCTGTTACACGTCAGGTAAGTATTCCTAAACTCTAATTCAAAATTGAGTGTTTATAAAGTTTTGCCACATTTTGTTGCATAAACTGTGAGAAAGAGAGTGGCAACTGTAAACATCCAATTTTGAGATACTTGATACATGGATGCGACAAATGACCCGATGATGAAAATTGACTCTAAAATTAGATTTATTGGTTTTGGATTAAATTGTAAATTTTTTAGGATTTATTTTTAAATTTTATTTAAGCTTAAAAAATTATGAAAAAAAAAAAATTTAAGAAATAAAATAAAATTTCAAAAAAAATATAAAAAATAAATTTTTCAAAAGAAAAAAAATGGGCCGAAGTTAGCCCAAATAATATTTTTGATTGAAAATGATACCAAAGTGGTACTAAAATTGGTCACAATTGGCTACCATTGGCCAAGATTTGTTTTTTTCTTTTCATTGTTTCCGTTGGAAATATAATATGATTTTTCGATCGATCCTGCATTTTTTATTTTATTGTTTTCTATTTTATTTTAATTGATAGTTATTTGATTTATTTAATAAACATTTATTGATAAATATGTATTTATCAGATAAATAAGAAAATAAATTATTTTATTTTATTTTATATCCTAATCCAATTTAGGGTTACAAGACGTTATATTAATAAATAAGTAATTTTCTCTTTTCACATAGGAGACTCCTGACTTTTAATTATTTTCTCTTCTTACTGTAAGCAAAAACACTCTATACTCTTCTTTTTTTTTTAATGTATTTTTTTAGTTCTTTGCCATGAATTAGATCAAAATAAAACTAAAATTCACAGACAACAAAAGTCATAGACTTTTTATCAACGATGGTCATCCTTCTGAGGGAAATCAATATTGCTTCTTATTCTCATCTTCATCTCCTTTCTTTTTTATTTTGATTTTAATTTTATTTGTTTATTTTATTTTATTTTCTTCGTTTATTATTTTAAATCATTCAATGACTATTTTTATTTTTTTATTTTTGTTTTTTCATGATGAATGGGATTATATGAGTACGTGACTAAACCAAGAAAAACCCATGGATAATCCATGAATGGAAGCCGTGGAATCAAGAACAACCCGTTTCATCTTAGTAGTTTTGTTACTTTTGTTTTATTTATTTTATTTTATTTTTAAGGTTTTGTATTTAATTAATTAATTTTTTATGGTTTTGTAATTTTTATTTCATTTTATTTAGATCATTGTAATAGCCCTAATAGAGGAAATAGTGAAATAATGTATGTTATGTGTTTTATTTTAATTAATTGGTTAGTAATTAGGGTTTCAATTGGGTAAATTAATTAAAATCAATGGTTTATAAATCAAAATTAGAGTTTTACAAATAATTAGAATTAGGAGAATATATTAGGGTTTTCATTTATTTCTTTTTTTATTGTTTGGGCTTTATTTATTTGCTTTAATTATTTTAGACCCATTTTTTTATTTAATTTGTTTTAGGCCTATATTTGTTTTAAATCATTAATTTAATTAAGGATTTAGGCCCATCTTTTAATTAGCCTAATTAACTAAATAGGTCTATAATTTAATAGGTTTAGATTTAATTAATTAAAATAAATTTTAGGCCCATTATTTATTTGTTTTAGGTTAGATTACATATTTAGGCCCACTTAATTAAATTAGATACAGGCCCACTTAGGTTAATTAAAATTAGTTGGACTTAGCCCATTAACTTAATCTCATTCCCATAACTTGTAGATTTAAGCTCAATTTATAATTAAAATATGTAGAATTGCCCAATTAATTTAAAACTTTCATAATTTGTATGACTTAGGCCCATTTTTTATAATTAAAATAAATAGAATTAGACTCACTTAAATTAAAATTAAATAGGAATTAGGCCCTTTAGATTTTAGGCTCACTTGTAAACTAAAACATTAGAATTAGCCCACCTAATTAAAATCAATGTGGATTAGACTAACTTGGGGATTATGAGTTTAAATAAATGCAATGTTTATATTCTTTTCATGTGACTGGTTGCCTTGGAGTAATTGTTAAATAAGGGTTTTAATATGAGTTGTATGTAAGTAGAGAATAAAATAGTAATTCGTAAAGTAATTCTAAAAGAATACAAGACTAAAATAAGTTAGTACTCTGTGCACAAAATCCTCTCGTGTAATGCTAACTCTTTTTTAGGGAATCAAGCTACCACCACTTTCGAAAGTCGTCCTAGTTATTACCTTGGATGGCGACTCTTCATCTCCACGCCATATCTTTGTGATATGGTAGTGTGTTCCCTAGAGTCCTGAACTCAAACAGTGTCGCGGTTGCTAAAATTTTGGACGCACGCTAAACCCTGCCATCTACAGCCTTTATGCTTTATTCAGATCAGTTAACTTTTAAAAAATGTTATGCATAGCTATAATGAAAAGGGAATATGTCCATTCCCCTTTCTTTTTAGTTAGTCTATACATATACCGATGCAAGGAGAAGCTCATATCTCAACCATGAGAATGGACAAACTCGCAGAAGGTAGTTAGTAGTCAATAGTAGTTAGGATGTAGTTAATTGAGTGCAATGTTATAGGTATTTAAGAAGTGTTTTATAAAGTGATTAAGAGGGAATCTCAAACCCCCTTGATGTGATTGTAAGCGCTAAAAATATCAAAATCCATCCAATTCAATAAGGAATCAAAGGAGGCTCAAATATGCATGTTCAACATATTAAAACAAGTGGATTTGAAGCCCAAAATATATACTGTGGTTGCAACCATCATCTATGGTCACAAGGAGCATAAAATGAGCAAGTTAAAAAGTGAAAATTTTAATTGTGATTTGTAGCCATATCACTACGATTGCAGCAATAACTGTCCCTACACAGTCAATAATTAATGATTGACTAGGTTGGCTACAACAAACTTAAATGCATAGGATAATAACTAACATGAATTGGCACCTTTTTGAAGACCATTTCAACAACCAAATAACATAGATTAAAGCATCTTTGAACACTATACAACATCAAGTCTGTATACATTACTAAACTGAGAGTTAGTGGGGTGTTTAATGTCATTAGTGAGAATAAATATAATTAGTGGCTGTTATGGCGGGTTAGTAGGTTAAATAATCTTATGTAATAGAGTTTATAATTATTATGTAAGCTTGATCTTAATTTCTATGTAAATAAGACCATTTCGTCATTATAAGGGAGCAATCCCAAAATCTTGAGCCATAAGAGTTTATTAGAGAATTAAAAGTTTTCTCTTTTATTATTTAGCTATTGTTCTTATCAAACATGTGAGTATATGGCGAGCAAGGTTAGTAATGTGTAGGTTTATCAATCTATATTTTTAGATGATCTATGGTATTTGTAAACCTTTGTTGTCTGTTGTTATTAATTCAAGGGGTTGAGGTTTCCATGATAGTCTTAGTTATTTTGACTAGCAAATGTAAGGTTAAGTTCAAATTTCTTAATTTCGAACTTGGTTTGAACTTTTCTTGAGAGCATAGGTTGGGGTTCAAATGATTGAACATGTTGATTTTTCTTCACATATGCATTGTAGCTCTTTAGCTATCAGGGCTTGTGGTTGCCTAAATCCTCCATTTCATATCAAATGGTATCAAAGTTTGGCTCAAATCAAGTTTTTAAAATTTTTTTCTTATTTCGTTTATCTTGTCTTTTGTCCATCTTATTTTCTTTTCAAATGTTCTATCCTTAGGTTTGATCTTTGATCTTGTTGTCCTAAGATCATGTTGAGTCATTTTTTATTAAAAAAATGATATTTGAGTTTTTATGTTTTACTGTGATTTTAAACTTCCTTTTGCAATATATTAGATTTTATTGAATGATGAGTAATAAAGGGGCTTAGGTTTCATATACCTATAGTTGGTTATGTTAATTAAATTTTACCTTAAGTTTGATTTGTTCGATTTGTAACAAAGGTCTTAGGTTTAATATACCAATGCTTTGAGTTGGTTGATACAAAAAAGGTTTAAGGTTATCTATCTTTTACCTTTGTTTTATTATTAAAATTCAATTTAAAAAAAAATTATGTTTTGAGTCTAATTTCTTTTGTTGTGTTTTCTGAATGTATCTTGGGTGGATTTGATACTCTTATAAAGCTTTCATGAATTGGAGGACTAAGATTTGAGGACAAGTCATTTCTAAAAGAAAGGAGGCATGATGCGATTTCAAGTGCTAAAAATATAAAAAAATTCATCCAATTCAATGAGTAATCAAAGGAGGCTCGCATAAGCATGTTTAACACAATAAAACAAGTGGATTTAAAGCCCAAAATGTATGTTGAGGTTGTAGCCATCACCTGTGGTCACAAAGAGCACAAAATGAATAAATTGAAAAGTGAAAATTTTGATTGTGATCACAGCATCAAGTTTTCCCTGCATAGTAAAAAATAATTATTGACTAGGTCGGTTATAACAATCTTAAATGCATGGGATAATAGCTAGCACGAATTGGCAAATGTTCAAAAACCATTTCAATAGCTAAATAACATAGAATAAAGTATCCTTGAACACCATAAAACATCAAGTCCATACATATTGCACAAATGAGAGTTAATGGGTGTATTTAACGTCATTAGTGAGAATATATATAATTAGTGGTGTAATGGTAGGTTAGTATGTCAAATAATCTTATATAGTAGAGTTTAGAATTATTATGTAAGTTTGAACTTGAATTCTATATAAACAAGACCATTTCATCATTTTAAGCGAGTAATCCCAAAATGTTGATCCATAAGAGTTTAATAGAGAATTGAGAGTTTTCACTTTTATTGTTTAGCCATTGTTCTTATCAAATATGTGCGCTTATTGTGAACTAGGTTAGCAATGTGTAGATTTATCAAACTATACTTTGAGACGATATAATTTGGTATCTACAAACTTTCATTTTTACTTGTTATTGATTCAAGGAGTCAAGGTTTGCATAATAGCCCTGGTTATTTGAATTAGAAAATATAAGGTGAAGGTCAAATGTCTAAGTTTGGAACTTGGTTTGAACTTTCCTTAAGAGCATGGGTTGTGGATCAAATGATCAAATGTATTTATTTTCCTTCTCATATGCATCGTAGCTCTTTAGCTATTGGGCTTATGGTTTCCTGAATCCTCCGTTCTGCATCACCCTTTCTAACTTATCCACATAGACCACTATCTTGTCATTACATTTAATGAGGTCATGAGCCTTATATCTCTTACTCACAACGAATAGCTTATAATATAAAGGACTATGAAATATCTTCCTACATTCTCTAACACTATAAGAATCTGTCGATTTACCGACAGAAATCAGCGACGGACAATTCCGTTGCAAAATAGCAACGGATTAGCGACGAAAAAAACACCTCAGCAACAGAATATTTTCAAAAAATTAAATTGATTTATTTTAGCGACGGAAATAAAAATCCATCGCTAATTTACCGACATAAATTAAATCCGTCGCTAAAATAGCGACGGATTGGAAATTTGTCGCTAAATAGCGACGGATTTAATTTCTATCGGTAAATTAGTGAAGGATTTAATTTCCATCGGTAAATTAGAGACATATTTATACTTCCGTCGCTATTTTAGCAACGGATTTTTATTCCGTCGCTAAATTAGCAACGGATACTCAAACTCCGTCGCTAAATGTTGATTTCAAAACTTTATTTTCATTTAATTCCAAATTTAATCATGTTCAAAAATATTAATTAATGTTTATTTAATTTCTAAAATATATATATTATTTTTATAAAATATTATTTTTAAATTACGAAAATTGCATATTTATTTTAAAGTTTAAATAATTATTATTTCATATTGACAAAATTAGTATAAAATTTCATATTGATCTTAACTATTTTGATGTGAATATTAGTGTTAGTATATATATCTATAACATTTAATAATAAATCTCTAGGATAACATAAGTACAAAATTGTGTTAATATTTG
>CATIWM010408738.1:0-28199 GCA_949671775.1 Mallotus repandus | reverse complement strand
TGCTCATGTTTCTTTAACTAAAGTGAAGCATAAGCAACTACTCTCCCATTCTGCATCAATACACACCCCAGTCCTACTCGAGAAGCATTACAGTACACTGTATACCCTTCATTCCCTGAAGGTAAAGTCAATACTAGAGCTGAAGTTAACAAGTTCTTAAGCAACTGGAAGTGCTCTTCACATTTGTCAGTCCAAACAAACTTGACATTCTTCTGAGTTAACCATGTTAAGGGTGTTGCAATCTTGGAGAAATCCTTCAAAAATCTCCTATAATAGCCTGTTAAACCCAGAAAACTTCTCACTTCAGTGACTGTTGTAGGTCTCGGACATTCTGTAACTGATTTAATCTTCTTGAGGTCCACTTGAATGCCATCTTTGGATACCACGTGGCCTAAGAATGCCACTTAACACAACCAAAACTCGCATTTTGAAATTTTGGCATACAATTGATGTTCCCTCATGGTCTGAAGCACCAACCTCAAATGCCTTGTATGCTCCTCCTCACTTCTTGAATATACCAAGATATCATCAATAAAGACAATCACAAATCGGTCCAAGTATGGCCTAAATACCCAATTCATCAAGTCTATAAAGGCTGCTGGAGCATTAGTCAACCTAAAGGACATCACCAAAAATTTATAATGGCCATATCTCATCCGAAATGTAGTCTTAGGTACATCTTCACTTCTAATTCTCAACTGATGATACCCTGACCTCAAATCAATCTTAGAAAAACACTGAGCTCCTTGAAGCCGATCAAATAAATCATCAATCCTTAGGAGAGGATATTTGTTCTTGATGGTGACCTTGTTTAACTGTCTGTAGTCAATATAAAGTTGAAGACTACCATCTTTCTTCTTCACAAATAACACCGGTGCACCCCAAGGAGATGTGCTGGGTCTGATAAAACCCTTATCAAGTAACTCTTACAACTGCTCATAGAGCTCTTTCAACTCTGTAGGTGCCATTCTGTAAGGTGGTATAGAGATAGGATCCGTACCAGGTACAATATTGATACAGAATTCCATCTCTCTATCTGGTGGCAATCTTGGCAATTCTTCAAGAAAAACACCAGGAAACTTGCACACCACTGGCACCTCCTCAACTGTTCCCACGCCCACCTTTGTATCTCTGACCATAGCTAAATAGCCTTTACATCCTCTACTCAACATCTTTCTAGTTGTGGTTGCAGAAATAAGATTATGAGGCATTGAACTCTTATCGCCTCTGAATCAAAACTCTTCATCATTAGGGATTCTGAAAATCACCACCTTCTCTCAACAATCTGGCGTGGCATAATGGCAAGCTAACCAGTCCATCCCCAAGATCACATCAAAATGGATCACATCCAACAATACTAAGTCTGCAAGCAACTCTCTACCTTCCACCAACACGGGACAAGATGGAAAGAATATATATGTCTCCAACTCATCATTAAGTGGAGTTGCTACAGACAAGGGAAATAATAATTTGAATGGTTACCACTCCATCCTCAAAGCAAAGATAGACAAAATAAAAGAATGCGATGCACCAGGATCAAATAAAACTTTAGCCTCAAAAGAACACACTGAGAGAGTACCTGCTACCATCGCATTAGATGCTTGAGCATCCTGAGGAGTCAGAGTGAACACCCTAGCCTGTCCACGGCCAGCCTGCTAAGAACTGAAAGGCTGTGTGAAACCTCTACCACTCAGTCTACCCTTAAATCTGCCTCCTAAACCTCAGCCCTGTTGGCCCACATACTAAGTCTGCATTTGCTAAGGATACATAGGTGCCTGGTAGGGCTACTGCACCTGCTAAAATGGCTGAGCAACTGAAGACAAAGATCCTTGAGCATAAAAATACTGATATCCAGTGTTTGGAAAAGCTCTAGCAAGATGTCCAATCTACCTACACATGAAGCAGGCTCTAGTCAGCAAATGGCACGGTCCTTGATGTACTCGGCCATAAGTAGGGCATCCACTAGGCCCCGAGCCTGAACTACCATGCCCAGAGCTCTGACTACTACTACCACTACTAGCTCCAGGTTTGAATCTCAGAGGTCTATTACTCCGTCTGCTATGTCTGCCAGTCCTATACGCCTGATTACTTCGATAACCCTGCTATGAAGTGCCTACAGTCTGAATACCAATACTGCCCATCTGAAACACATGCTACTGAATCCCCTGTGTCATCACTACTCCACTACTACTGCTCGCATAAGGGTCAGGAATGGTGCCATGCATAATGTGGCATCTCTCTAGCTGTCCAACGTCCGACCTGTAGTCTGGATACTGATGTAGGCTGCACCTAAACTCATCACAAATAACTCTACAGCTCTTCTATCATCCTACATCACATCTAGTGCATGACAACCCAGTCTGAGGAACTCATAGGTGTAGTCTGCAATTTACCGATCACCCTTACTTATGTGTAGTAGCTGCCATCTGTAGTTATCCCTCACTGATACTGGACAAAAGTACCTCAAAAACTGCTCCTTAAATTCTAACCAAGTCATCGTAGTCATGCGGGGCTAAATGGACTGCATGAACCAATCCTGAGCTACGGCCTGAACAAATAATTCTACAACCATAATCCGCTAATAATCCATGTAACTTGTCCGAGTTTTGGCCTCAATAGTGTTAAGGAAACCCAATGCATCTCCAGTGCCGTTAAAAGAAACTCTTTCCATTTGGGAATACAGTAATGTTGCATCTGCATCGGACATCCCCTGATTCCTCTGTTGACGCATCTCCTGAACTAAAGGCATGGCTTGATTCAGAGTTGCCAAGCCCTAGTTGATACCTGCCATTCCAGCTGCAAAAGTTGTAGGATCAACCTCAGGAACTCCTTGTCCTACATGCTGCTCTTGTTCTCGCATCTGAGCTACCTCTGCTCTATATCTACCCCTATCCCTACCCCTACCTCTACCTCTACGTCAAGGAGCAGGGGGAGGAACTTCATCCTGTGTGGACTCCTCATCATCATCATACGCTGCCTCGGCAATAGGAGCATTCTATGCTCTCCTTCTCATTTTGAAAAGACTAAACCAAACGAAATTCAAAACACAACAAGGGACAGACATAAACACGGAAGCCTAGAAGTAACGAGGACAATAATTGACATTTATCAACCTAATTACCGCAGTAGTTTAAGAAAAATGTAGCTTAAAGATCATTAGAGCCGAAAAAAAAACATGGGCTCTGATACCAACTTTGTTATGACCCGAACTGAAGGTACGTGACCGGCACTAGGAAATGGGAATACATAAAGTAACCGAAACCCGTAGCAAGCCTTAAATTTTTTTTTTCACAAAATAAAAATAATACATTTAACAATAGATCATAATAAATGCACAACACTGAAAGCACAAAACAATATTTTTTAAATACAACATTTCAAACCAGGTAAAATCAAAATACCGATAATACATATTTGAATTTACTACTGCAGTGTCTAGAATTCAATTACACAGTATACAATTTAAATTAACATACACAATGCAGCCAATGAAGAACGAACTCGGCGCAGACTAAGGATACTCTCAGACAAACTGTGAGGTCCTGAAAAAAATAAGTTGAGGGGAATCAGACCTCACCAAGTGAATCAATTTTATAAAATGCATGCTAGTTTTAAAATCATTTAGTAAAACCCTTTTTAAAACAATATAGAATAAAATAATTATAATTTTTAAAATCATTTACTTTTCTCGATAATATTTATATAAGGTCTCTTTAAAACTTCTTAAATAAATTAATATAAAATCCTCGTACAAAATATTTAAAATAATTATTTTGGTGGAAAACTGGTAGAACACCTAAACAATTATTCTAATAGCCTTATGGATCTCTTTAATCCAAGTTACTACCATCCCGAGAGCAAGCATCAACCGAGTTATTGCCACAGTCATTTCACTTATTCCATATTGATGTCCCGAGAGCAAGCTCAACTGAGTTACATCCCTTTTTACTGGCCTGAGAGCACTAGCTCCACCGAACTCTAACCATTCATATATTAAACACATACCGAGATCTTACCTGTGCGCACGTGGTCCTAGTAACACCCACTAAGTAGCACGTTCTACCATTATCTCCAAATCCATTTGAATTATGAATAATTAAATAAGGCACATAAATCATTAAATAAATAATGAATAATAAATTATTAAATAAATAAATAAAACAAAAAAATAAAATTTTCTCCTTTAAAGTTACAATTAATCATGTTAGAATTGGAGAAATTGAGATAAAGGAGTTCCAAAATCCATAAGTTATGTTTAAAAGTTAGTTTATATTTGAAGAAACAATCTCCTTTGGCATGCTCATGCACCAAATCAAAATCTGATTTACCAATATAGTAGCAATAATCTTTTGGCATGCTCAATAAGACCCATTTGAACATATAGGATAAAGGAATCTAAAATAATGATCAATAGTTTTTGGCAAGACTAACCTAAACCTCCTATATAGGATCTATAATTAAGAGGTGGTTTACCAAGAGAGAGGCCCCATAAGTAATATTAATGATAATAGACATGTACCTAATCAATAGTTTTTGGTAAGACTAACCTAAACCTCCTATATAGGATTTATGATTAAGAGGTGGTTTACCAAGAGAGAGGCCCCATGAGTAATGTAACACCTGTAGATTAAGTGATTCCTTTGGGACAAGTGCCGAATCCTCAACATTTATTTACCTTAAGTTTAACCTTCAATGATGGGAGTCAACTTTGAGACTAATCATGATGTGGTGCAAGAACTTTTGGGACTAGTGTGCGCCAAATCAGTTTAGAATTCCATAAATCTTATCTTGACATAATTGATAGAAATAATACCTATCCAAGGGGTTATCATATTTCAAAATTCTCCTTAGACAGAGAAAATGGTGAGTCAACTTTTGAAACATATGGCATGTTTACCATTTAGTGTGGTGAACTCACCAACCATGAGAATTTTTCAAATTTCAAACTAGGGCTATTCCCAAATACATTGTTGACTTGAGCAGTTTTTGCATGGTATGCTACATTACCCTGAAATTCAATTTTTACTCAGCAAGAAATCCAATGTCAATTTCACACTCAATTTTTCAGAATTAAACCAGAAGTATGTATTGTTGAATTGTCAAAGGTAATCCAAAAAGCTAGAGAAATTGCTCATTTATTTAATACAAGTTTTAAAAAAATACGCAACAGGTGCAAAATCCTCTTGCTTAAGCTTGAATTTGTTAAGATGGTTCAGAAAGGACTTGACATTGAATTGAGAAAGAAATTCTAGGGTATGAAACTTATAGATTTTTATGAATTAGCTACAAAAGTCACTAAAATATGAAGAACTTTTGAGAGAAGAAAATCAAAAAAAGAAAGTCTTCTTTGTGACATACTACCAAGAGATATAACTACAAAAATTATAATAGTAGTTTTGGCCAATACAAATTCATGTATATGCCCACTCTTGAAGAGGAAGAATCTAAAAGTTTAGTAGAAAACTCAAGGCTCAAATACTTAAATGCTCAAATTCAAAATACCTTTGAGGTTTCTAACGAAATAAAAATTTGACTTTCTCCTAAAAGTAAACTTCATTAAATAACCACCATACCATTAGTAACTAACCAAAGAAGAATTAAAAAAGGAGAGAATATTATAAGTATTATAATTCTTTTAACCATTCCATTAATACTTGTTGCATGTTTAAGAATGTGATACATGATAGAATCAATAAAGGAGTACTCAAGTTTCCAAAAAAGAAAGAAGCTATACTCATTAATGAAGATCACTTTCTACTTATTGCATTAGTGAATTCCATAAGTATTGACTTAAGGACACTATTGGATTTGCAGAATAAAATTAAAGAATAAGAGGAGTCATTGGAATCTCATGTAAGCAAAAGAAATTAGAACTAAAAAAGTTTCCAAACCAGACTTTACACTAAGAACCCTTAACAAATTTCATCAGACTAATTTTCAAATGCAAAACAGATGATTAACCAGGGTAAGAAACTAGTGGATGCCAACTTTAAATATGAGATTTGCATAATCAGTTCAAAGGTTCTTTGCACTAAATGCTTTCAATAGTATTTATAGATCGAGACCACACTAAGATTTAGTAGAGGACAACCTAGGTTTGTGGTGCCACCACTAGTGCAACCAAGTCAATAGTAGTATTGAGTGGAGTATAAGAAGTTTCCTCAGCTTTTGAGTTGTACCCAAAAGTAGAGAATGTAACTAGAGACAAACAACAGCTAAAAGTAGGTAGAAGGAGATAAAGATTTGGTCTGATACCAAGTCAAAATTCAGGCAAAAAGTAATAGAAGATTCTATTGACCATTTACATGATCAATCTCAAACTTTTGACTTTGACAAATGATTTGAATTCACTAATCTTTTTGTCTAAGTGTGTTTTAAATATATTCAATAAATTAATAGAGGTTAAGTGTGCTCAAGACATTAATTGAGACTTAAAGCTCTTACAAAACCTCAAAGCTCAACTTAAATGTCCCTTGAAGCATCAACAAGCAATAAGAAGCATATGGAACAAATGGGATTAAATGTAACTTAATACAAGCCTTTATATGCCTCTCACAAGTGACCATTATGATTGTGATGGGTCCTCACAAGCTGAAGATTAAAGAAGACTCACTTTGTTAATAAAGCCCGGACCCCTCACAATCATGAGGGGAATAATCCTGATTGTGACCAAGTGTCCAGGTCATGAGCCAAGAGAACCTCTAAAGTTTGAAGAAAGCCAGGACACTCACATCCTGCCATCACGATCGTGATGCCAACGGCTAGGTTTTTCAATTGTCATGATCGTCAGCTTGTTCCTCATGACCATGAGCAACCTTGTCTTTGTAAAAAAGTGAAATAACATTAAAAGAAGCTTAAAGAGGTTAAAGACAAAGTTAGTGCGTGCCAATAAATATATTTTGATTCTTAGCTTATAATAGTTAGTTTTGAAACTTTATTTAAGAAGTTAGATACATTTGGTTGAGAAAAATTAATTATTAGAACTCTTGTGTATTAAATTCTCTTCTCTATTCTTAATTACTTTAAATACACTTTTAGGTGTGGAAAATTATGTATTCTGGCTCAGGTTCTTCTTCTAATTTCTTAGGTTAAGAAGGGAAGTGAGGAATTGGCTAAAGTGTTAGCCATTGAAACACTTGGTTTTTTTGTTATAGAG
This sequence comes from Mallotus repandus, assembly GCA_949671775.1. Taxonomy (NCBI): domain Eukaryota; kingdom Viridiplantae; phylum Streptophyta; class Magnoliopsida; order Malpighiales; family Euphorbiaceae; genus Mallotus; species Mallotus repandus. Next base: position 21,043 of record CATIWM010408738.1, on the reverse strand, counting down.
TTTAGCTAAAAAAACTCTTATTTGTAAAGTTTGAGTTGAGCGACAAAAACTCAATTTGCAAACTCAATATAAATGAATAGATTAGAGTGGGATTGAAAATCCTAACTTGAGTGAAGTTAGGTGGTAATGTAGGTTTGATTTAGAAACCGAACTCTTGAAATACCTTGAGTCCATTTCTCTTCTCTTAATCCTCCTTTAAGTTGTTTTAATTTCCTGTAAAATTCCATTAGCCTTATTCACACCCCTCTATGGCTCTTACAATTGGTATTAAAGTTTGGGTTCTAGGTACTTGGTTGTTAGAATTCAAGATCATGGGGAGTGAATATTTAACTTCTCTTACTCCTTTCTTTAATGGTAGTGACTATCCATGTTAGAATTTCTAAATGGAATTCTATTTGGATAGTGATCCGATTATGTTGTGGGATGTCTTGTTGAAAATTTGGGAGCCTTCAAGAGGCATTATAGATGATGTTAAAGTCATGCTCACAAGAAGTCAATGGTTCAATAATAAAAAAGAAGAAAATTACAAAAATAAGAAGGCCATGACTATCTTACTTGCTTCAATATCAAGAGAAGAAGAAGATAAGGTTAAAGGTGTGCATTCGGTCGATTTTGGGCCATTTTTTGACTGAACAAAATTAACCGAACTGAACCAACTCAGAAAATCTAATCGGACAGATTAAAAAACTAATTTTTTTAGAATGAAAACCGAACTGACCGAACAAACCTAATTTTTATAAATATTAATTATTTTTTTATTTTTTATTATATTATTATATTATTTAAAAATAAAAAATAAAAAAATAATAAATTTTGGTTTATTTGGTTAACCAATTTTTTAGTGTAAAAATTGAACCAAATCAAAAATTTGGTTCGATTCGATTCAAAATTTCTAAAATATTATCTAACCAAACTGAACCGAATCGAATTAGGTTGGTTCGATTTTTTATTAGGTCAACTCGGAAGGGTTGCACACCCCTGGATAAGGTTCAACATTATTAATCTGTAAAAGAAATTGGGAAAACTTTTGAGAACCATTATGAAGGTAATGTGTAAGTTAGAAGTCAGAAGGTTTAACTCCATGTCTAACAAGATTTTCATCCTCTTGAAAGGCCTTGAGTGCTAAGCCTTTCTTTTTATCTTCCTTCTCTTCTTCCTATAGTCTTAAAGTAAACTAACGACTAAAAAGCTTACTAATGAAAGTATCAGTTGAGAGCTTGGATAAGTCCTAAGCTTCCTCTGTTAAAGTTACCATTGACTCCTAATCCTTCTTAGGAAGCACTCTCAAATCTTGGTGTTGACTTGCTCTCTTAAGTAGTGCTTGCCTAACTTCTTCAAGATTATAAGAAGGGCATTTAGGTGATTGGTCATTTCAATGATTGACTCTTGTGACTTCATTTTGAAGATTTCATTCTCATAAACATGGAATTGAACCTTATTTGACCTCACTTGCACATTGCCTTCATAATTATTTTCTAGATTCTTCTAAAGTTCTTTGACAAAGATGTAATATTGGATTTTTCCTCCTTCTTCCCTTGACATGGATGTTAAAAGGATGGCCATGGCCTTCTTGTTCTTATATTTCTCTTCTTTTTGTTCTTAAGACTACTTCTTTCTATCCACAAGCACTTACACATTGTCGATTGCTTTTATAAGAGGAGTCACTATTTAAATACATTTCCATTTTGTATTGCAATAAAGGTAATCACTCTTATCAAATAATGGTTGGAGAGGAGAAATTTTGGTGTTCACTCCCCATGATCTTTAATCCTAACAATGAAGTTCTTAGAGCTCTTACTGTGATATTAATTGAAAAGCCCTAGAGGAAGGATGACTAAGGATTTTTGATTGAACTGAAGAAAATTGAAAATTAAAAAAGGACTGAAGAGAGATTAAAGGTAGGATAAAGAGACAAAGAGCATGCTAGTTTATAATGGTTTAGATTCTAAAACAATCCTACTCCACTACCTAACTTCACCTCAAGTTAGTATTTTTGACCCAATTCTATCATTTTGTTTTGAGGCTCAACATTAACCTTTATAGTTTATGTTTTTAAGGCTTACACACAACCTTTACAACTTGAGTTTTCAAGTCTCACTCACAACTTTTACAAATTATGTTTTTTAGACTCACTCACAACCTTTTCAATCAATATGTTTTTACACAAGAGCTTAACAGTAACCTAACTTGAATTAATCCTTTTTACCCATTTTTTTTATCTGTAAGAAAGTATAGATAAAAGATTATATCATTATCATTCACCTAACTCTCACTTGAGTTGTAGATAAAAAATTTAAATGAGAAATTACAAAAATAATTCAAATAAGACTTTAATGATCATTATAATTTTTCATAACCACTTATTTTCAATCTCTCAAGTGTAGTTTCAAGAGGTATTTATAGGTAAGAAGTCAAAACTAACTGTTAGAGATATGTTCTTCCAACTCCACACTTCTTGTAAGCACTTAATTTCGGGATGATTTAAGTATGGATACGACAGAGGACTCCGATGATGAAAATATGATAAAGTATGGATACGACAGAGGACTCCGATGATGAAAATATGATAAATGATCTTCAATATTTAAAGTTTGAAATGTCAAAAGATTTAGATGCATTTTCAAGGGGATTTAATTGGTTTTTAAAGGACTTAATTTGTCACATTTTCGGGCAAAAATATGTAATTCCGACCGGAATTACACATTCCTGGTCGAAAATATGTAATTTCGATAGGAATTAAGTATTTTCGATCGGAAATACATAATCCTTATATGGATTATATTCTTCTGATTGCGTCCTTCCATGTTTATTTTATTTTATTTTTATTTTTTAAGTAAATAAAAATTTATTTTTTTAATTTTTGATTGGTAGAATGATGTGATAAATCCTTTTTCTATGATTTATCTGAATTTTTTTTAGAAATAAACGTCCGGATTAAACCAAAACTTTATCTCCTGTAACTCATAGGAGATACGTCTTTTAGTTAGGGTTTTTCTCTATAAACCTAACTTAACTCTCCTGTAGGGGAAGGAAAGAGAAAAAAAAACCTTTTTGAAAAAACGCGTAGCACACACACCTACGTACATAGAAAGCAAAAAAGTCTTTGACGTATTTTGAGAAAAAATAATCAACTACTGGAGATCTATTCAAACGTGTTAAACCCTGCCATCTACACATCCCACGCATGTGGGTACGTGGGTCAGGACCTACGCTTGTGGGTGGATCCTGATCCCATAGAGCTGGGGGCTATAAAAGCCCTCAGTTTTATCATTTTCTTCATTTTTCACTTTTACCTACTCTCTCTTCCCTTAGTTTTCTCTAAATTTTTAGGTTTTCTCCACTTTTACGTACCCATGCAAGGAGACGAAGGAGATGACCTCTTCGAGAATGTCCCCCCAACCTTGAGATTGACTTAGAAGACCTCAATGTAGGAGTTCCTGAAAATCAATGGTGGGTGGTGCTACTCTTCAAAAGCTTATGCTTGCTCAATGTTCGAGGCATGGGGTGACTAAAGGTAGCAAGGTTCCTCTTGTCTCAAACCTCAAGGCACACGTTTGGATGATTCATTGCCATTAGTGGTTTAGGGTACGTTGATTTTTTTCATGCTTTCTTCCTTTGATATTAGAGATTTTTCCTTCATGATAAGAAAGAATACATTAATGTTGGAAACTTCATAAATTAGTTCATTAGTTAAATAATTGTTTATGATACTTCCTTTGTTAGAATTAGTTCCTTTGTGTGTCTGGTGATACTTAGAGACATATTTGCTAAGATTCGCTCTCTTTAGGTTGCAAGCTAGGATATGCGATATTGTTTTTTTCTTTGAATGCATGCTATTGTTTACCTGCAAATAATAAGTAAATCAATAGTTAGTGCTTATTATCATATATAGATAGAAAAAAAATTTAGTTAGAATTCATGTTTTGTTGACTTCCCTTTTTAGAGCTCTGTGACCCCTTTGGTATTACCCAGTAGCTTCACCAGAGCTAAAAACCTCTATCAGAGGTTGCCCACAGAGGTGCAAGATCTGGTGCGTGGTCTCGGCTTTGATGGTTTGCTTGACGGTCTATTAGAGGGACTAGAGGTGCTGAGGAGTCGGTAAGTGGCTATGATTGCCTTGATTTAGAAGTGGTCGAACTGTACCCATACCTTCCACTTTCAGTTTAGGGAGATGATGGCTACCCCCTTGGACTTTGCGGCTATTATTAGGTTCTCGTTCTTCGGTTAGCGAATCCCCTTTGACATCCCCAATGATCCCATGATGTTGTGTGCCGAGTTGTTAGGCTGCAGCCCTTAGTTTAGAGTTGGTCGAGGCAGCCTGATCTCCTATAATTGCCTCTAGCAAGCTTGTGATGGAGCTGCTAGAGAGGGACCTGCTGGTGCCGAGAGACAAGCCAAGTGCTTCGTATTCTATCTTATGAGCACCATGGTGTTCCCCAATGCGAATAACACAAGTGGCTCTTAGTTGCTTCCCCTGTTGTGGGGAAGCTCACTTATAGCTATCTCCTCCATAACTTGGATGACATATACAAAGATAGCTCCTAGATTTGCTTCTAATGCTTTGATTTTCTTTTTCTTTCCTTTCTAAATACACTGTTTATAACATGTTTTCTTTTGCAGATGTAGGCCTTTGAGTTTTGTATTCTGACTCCTCTTACTATAGTCGACGACTTGTGTGAAGAGCTCCCTTGCTTTCCTATTTGGACTGCGTAAAGTTGGAAGGGGACTCTATAGGTTTTGGAGACGATCTGCGTTGCCCTTGCGAAGTTGATGTTTGATAGGGTCAGTCATTATTTTATGCTCTTTTATTATTTTGAGGTTATGTGTTATACTTTTGATAACATTTTTTGATTGTAGACCAATTTTTAATGGTGGTGGCAGGACTACCCTACACCATTCTTACTAGCGATGCAGAAAGCCATGGGGATTACTGGTAGGAGGATAATATTCGTGAATCTTGTCAACCACGCCTAGTATATTGGTGAGCGCATCGTGGACTAGCATAGAGGGCCTACTACTCATCGCGTTCCTCATCCTCCTTCTATAGACATATTCTAGGGGAAGGATATGATGGGTCCTACCCTAAAAAGCGCTTTAGCTGGGATTGATCATCAGCTTCACTAAGCCAGAGGGCGTCTCTTACATAGAGAGCCTTATCTCTCAACTGATCGATAGTGTGGCTAGAGGTTTTATACTGGCTCCACCTGTCGATATCTCTTCTTCCTCTACTTATCAGGTACATCTTGCTTTCTTTTATGTGTTATTCTTATTATACTAATTGCCTTCTTTTATTCTGATTACTTTTTTATGTATCTAATAGTCTCATTCGAAGAGGACCTATGGTAGGAGTACCGCCGAGACTTCCAATGGCATGGGAGTTGTTGGTGTTCCCTTTAAGGTTGCTCAGATTATCTCTAGGGTAACTGCATTACCTCTATTCCCTAGATGACCTTCACAGCATGGTGGTGACCCATGTAGTTCCTACATCCACTGAGCCTATAGCCTTCATTCCGGAGAACACTACCCTTATGAGTTTTTATTTCTATTACTCTGATATTTTAAGTTTGCTATTTGTTAACTATCTCATTTGTAGGTCTTGAGGGAGACGACCCAGTACTGGTACCAGTGCACTTCAAGATTGATGAGTCATTACATCCACCACTTTGTAAAGGCTTATGTAAGTTTTCTTGTATTTTGCCTGTTTCCTATTCAATTATAGAATGATATGTATATGCATGTTATGAGTATGTATGTGCTAATGCATGTATATTATAATGCAACTTGAGTATGCAAAGAAAATGTGCGAGCGAGATTAGGCGATGTACTAGCAAGAGGTAGCATGCCAGTAGGAGGCGACATGCCAGCAAGAGGGTGCCTTCTACCAAAGTGAGATCCAGAGGCTGTAGGTTGAGTTGGAGGAGTTGAGGGTCCACGGTGCTGAACCTAGTAGGAGAGGGCCTACAGATGATGTCAATGATGATTGGATGACGATGATGATGATGATGATGAGGATGGGGGTAAGTCTTGATTTCCTACCTTTTTTACTCTCTGACCTGTACTGTTGATAATTTTTGAACATTTTGAGATGTACTTTGACTGACAAACTGCTCTTTATGAGGGCTTTAATTCTTTCTAACTCTTCTATGCTCTTTCTTTATTTCTGCTTTTCCATTTGCTTGCCATATCGTTATAACGAATATAAAAGAAAATGTGTCACAATAGAAATTATAATTAATACAATTCAAAGGAAGAGAAAGTCATTGCATCACAAAAACATATGAACCCTAAGATGTAAATTTTGCCTTTATATGTGATAGATATTGATTCAGACATTTACTTCTTGACATGTGCAATTCTAACAATTCTCCATATTTATACTGAGTGGCATTTGACATGAGTATGGTTGCATGTTGAACATTTCAAAATAATGGTACCCCTATCCTTAATTAGCCCTCTCAGGTTTTCTAATTAAGGATTTTGCTTCTCTCTATTTTTTTTATTTTTTATTTTTATTTATTTTTTCTCTTTTTTCTTTTCCTTTATAAATAGTATCACTTGAGGCGATCGACATTGATCCATTTTGAAAGTTCGTTCCCATCGACATCCATCAGATTAACTGCACCTTTTAAAAGAATGGTTTTAACCAGATAAGACCTCTCTTGGACTTCGTAAATTCTGCTTAGTTTGCCTTAATACCCAGTCTCCAACTTTGATGTCATACTATCTTACCCTCTTATCAAAAGCCCTTGCGATTCTTCTTTGATACAACTGAGTGTGATAAAGTGCCTTCTACCTTTCATTGTCTATCAAATCTAATTGTATTAGCCTTTATTTTACCCACTTTATCTTAGTAAGTCTGCTCCAATTATCGTTCTGAAGGATTTCATTTCCACTTCAATTAGAAGGACAACCTCTGTTCTATACACCAATAAGAAAGGAGTTGCCCCCATAGTCATTCTCACTATTGCATGATATCCCTAAAGAGCAAATAGTAACTTGTTAGCCCAATCATGATGAGTTTCAATCATCTTTGACAGGACTTCTTGACGTTCTTATTTGCTACTTCCATTGCTCCATTGACTTGCGGCCTGTAGGGTCACGACTTATAGTGTTTCACTTTGTACCTCTCGAGCATTGCTTGTACTTCCCCTTGAAACTGTACTTAATTATTTGAAATCAGGTTATGAGGAATCCTATACCTACAGAATAAATTCTTCTCCAAGAACTTGGCTACCTATTTTGCCATTAGTTTAGTGAAGGATTCAGCTTCTACCCATTTTGTGAAGTGATCGATCGCTACCAGGATATATATGTGTCCATTAAAGGTTGTAAGGTGAATTTCTCCAATGATGTCGAGTCCCCAAACTGAAAATGGCTAAGGAGAAGACATGGTGTCTAGTTCTGAATGAGGTACATGACTGACATCCCTATGAATCTGGCACTTATGAATTTAACGCAATCTTTGATCATTATCATCTAGAAGAACCCTTGTCTCATTATTTTCTTAGCTAGTGTTGTACCATTCATATACGGACTATAAACTCCTTCGTGAATAGCTGTCATTACCTTTTTTGCTTTGTTCTCTTCCAATCAACACAACCGCATCCCATATGAAGTTCTCTTGTATAGCACACCTTGATGAAGGGTGAACTTTGCTGCCAGCTTTTTTGTAACTATTTTATCCCTTTCACTTGCACCCATTGGTTACTCACGCCTATCCAAGTACTACTGATGTCATAAAACCAAGGCTTCTAATCCACTCTTGCTTCCATTACCCTCACATTCTTGAAGCACGGTTGATTTGACTTCAGTAGCACCAAAGGGTTTATAGGCATGGTTGTTGGTCCATCCCAAACTGATGTTAATGATGCCAAGGTGCCGCAATCTGATTGTGGTTTCTCAGTAAATGAATGAATTTACAAATTTGAAAGGATTGTCCTAACTGATGCAAATGCTTTAGATATGAGTTCAAGTGTGGCTCTTTTAGATCCAATTCGGCAGTGGCTTGATTGCTTACCAACATCGAATCACCTAATATTTCCACTATTTCCACTTCTGTAACTTTCAAGGCTATTAGTGCTTCCATCCCCATCACACATGCTTCATATTTTGCTTCATTGTTCATAACTTGAAATGCCAGCTTCTTTGCTATAGGAATCACTTCATTCTCTGGGGTCAATAGGATTACCCCTATTCCTACTCTGAACTGATTCACTACTCTGTCAAAGTACATACGCCATCGTTAGATCTCAATTGTTGCGCTAAGGTCATCCAGGAATTCAAGTTCTATCTCTTGGCCATCTGAAGCTAGGTTTAGTGCTAGAAATTTAGTTACTGCTCTCCATTTGACTGTCTTTTTAGTCAGATACTCAACATTAAATTCTGTCAATAATATCAGCCACTTGGCTAACTTCCCAACCAGTGAAGGTGCTTTAAATAGATGTTCATCGGATCTAGCTTCGAGACTACTTAAATCTTATAAGACTGAAAGTAGTGCCTCAACTTTCTCATAGCCCAAACCATCACCAAACATATCTATTCGATCTGACTATACCTTTCCTCATAAGGTAGCATCTTCTTGCTTAAGTAGTAGACTGTGAGTTCAGCTCGCCTTGCTTAAGTAGTAGACTGCGTGTTCAGCTCGCGCTTCTCCCTCTTAACCTAGCATATCTCCTATTGCACTCTTTTTAATTGCCAAGTACATAATTAAGGGCTGGCCCATTTCTGGGGGTTTTAAAATTGGTAGATTCATGAGATAGTCCTTGATTATGTCAAAAGCAAACTGGCACTGCCCGTTCTAAACCACAGGCTAGTCCTTTCTGATCAACTTGAATATTGTGTTGCATACCTTGGTCAATCTGGCTATGAACCTACTGATGAACTGTAACTTTCCCAAAAACCCACAGATTTCCTTTTCAGTCTTCAATGTTAGCATCTCACGAATGGCTTTCACTTTATGTCGATCAACTTTAATCCCTTTCTGACTAACTATATGTCTTAGCATCTTCCCTGAAGTTATACCAAATACACATTTTTTAGGATTCAACCTTAGATTGTACTTGTCTACTCTCTGCATAAACTTCTTCAATGCAGCCGTATGTTCTTCTCGAGTCTTCAATTTCACCATTATGTCGTCAATAGAGACTTCCACCTCCTTATGTATCATGTCATGGAACATTGTTGTAGCCATTCTCTAGTAGGTTGCACCTACATTCTTTAAACCAAAAGGCATTACCCTAAAGCAGTACACTCCCCATTTAGTGATGAAGGAAGTCTTAGCCTTATTGATGATTGCCACGAGAATTTGATTGTATCCTGAGAGCCCATCCATGAAGGAGTACATAGCATATGTGACAATATTATCAATCAAAACATCTATGTAGGGCAATAGAAAATCATCTTTCAGGCATGCTTTGTTAAGATCCCTGTAGTATATACAAATCCTTTTTTTTATCCTTTTTAGGCACTAGAACCATATTAGCCAACCACTTTAGATAGTCTACCACCTTTAGGAATTTGGCCTTAATATGCTTCTCTATATCTTCTTTTACCAACTATGCCTATTCTGGTCTCAACCTTTGCAACTTCTATTTCACTAGCTTGTGTCCCTCTTTAGTTGGAATGTAATGCTGAGCAATATCTTTGTCGATGCCGAGCATGTCGTCGTACGTCCAAGAGAATACTTTTGAATATTTTGTTAATATTTTTTTCTATCTCTCTCTTTTCCTCGGGGATAACATCCTTTGAAATATGCAATGTGCGAGGATTTTCATCAGTGCCTATGTTAAATGGTTTAGTGTTAATGGAATAAATATCAAATATGCTCATGTAAGGTTCAATGAAATGTTCATCATTATCACAAGAAATTTCACACAAGTAACCAAAATCATATTTCATTACATCATACTTAGAGTTTGGTACATCAAAAGATTCAAATAGATAAACAATACAAATGTCATCAGAGATAGGAACATCATCAAATATGACATCCTCTATGATTGACTCGATGAGAGCTACAATGTCGGTGCAGCTAGGAGTTTCAGTTTCCATCCTCATATTCTTTAGGACCTGTTCAATTTTAGCAAATAAAAATGATTCCCTCTTCTTTATTTTGACTCAGTTCTTTCCCCACACAACTGATTGTATAAAAAAAAATCTCAAAACCTAACTTCTTAATCACATTGTATTCCCATTCTTCAGACTGACCTTGATACTCAGAGAGGCCTTAAGAAATGAAGGTAGTTTCTTTTCCCATATATATGGTTGGATCATACCCCAATCCTTACTACTTTGTCCCTTGAAGTCTGGCAATTTTAAAATTCCATTTCTCTTCTTTTCGAGCCCAGTTCCTACTTCATAACTCATCCTCTTTATCATGGCTGCCACCTTTGGACTGAACCAGTCTTTATTGATTACTAATACTTAAAAAGCTAAGGGGTTGCATTCAGATAGGCAACTAGGACATTAGTCTCAGCTTCAACAGTAGCTACTTTTCTGTCAAGTGGGAACTTGATTTTTAATGTAAGGTAGATAGCACTCCTCCAAGTGGGTAGAACCAAAGTCTTCCTAATAGTAGGGCAACTGTAGGTGGGATATCCAGCAATGTGAATTCCACAATGAACTCAATCTCTCATACAGTGACAGTAGCTTTAAAGGTTCCCACTACTTGCTTCTTGGAGTCATCATATGTTCTGATTATCACATTGGATGCTTCGAGGTCTTTAACTACTATCCTAAACTTATGAAGCAGCCTGAGTGGACAGACATAGACGGCTGACCCATCATCAACCATGACATATGATGTCTTCTTGGCTTTCATGAACACTTAGATAAACAAAAGGCCTATTATAGGCTCACTATCAGAGAAAGAAACAATATTGCTAGTCTTTAGGAGGAGTGAGGCTTTCATGTCTTTAGAAGAAGCATTTAAAGAGACTTTTGCCTCTTCCAATGCATGTGCCAAAACATCATGATGTTTCTTTGATGTCATCAAAAGGTCCCAAATACTTACTTGAGCTTGTGTCATTTTAAGCTATTTTAAAACTGGACTTCTTCTACTTGAGCGGTTGGTTCATTCTCCATCATAACCTCTTTGGTCGTCTCTTTTCCTTTTACTAGGTATTTCTTAGTAGGTTGATACACTTTCCCACTTCTAGTTACATGGTTAATTGACAATTCCTCTTCGAAGTTATACCATATGTTGATCCTCATCACGCATGGTGCGTTTGGTAGTAGAATGGCAATAACCTCATCTTCTTCATCAAACTTGTCTCTCCATCCAAAGGGTACAATGTCTTCCTTTTTAAAAGCAGTTAAAGGAGGGGCTGTGTATTTCACTTTAAAGTCAAACTTTCCAAATGGATGTCCCAATAAGTCCTAAACCTCTTTCTTTTCCTTTAGTTCTCCTTCTTTTCTAGATTCAATTGGTCCACTGTCATCAATGACTTCCCTAACTCTCCTTGCTACTATATGGCTTAGTTGTCTTTATATCATTATGTAGGGTGTACAGGTAGGGAGCATGGATATGTATTGGTAAGTGGAAGGATTCATTTCATCATCACTTGAATCATAGATTAAACCTACAAATTTTGCTTCCAGTATTGCCGGTAGTTCACTTTCTTCCCGTTCAAGTTTCTCCGTCTCGCTTTCTGGGATGTCCTAAATAGAGCCGTCAATAAAGGACTTAAGTAACCTTGAGAAGATGACATAGGATGCTACTGGTGGCATGTTTCGGTAGTTAGGTAGAGGGTTGGTTTTAACATTAGGTTATTTTTTAAGGTTTTTGATCTTTCTAAAATCTATGAGGTCTTGGATACAGTCTTTTAGGATGTAACAATCATCAGTTGTGCGACAAGGCATTTGATGGAAAAATTTGGATAAGGGTAGGTTGAAGTTTGAGTATTTGCAGTTTCTCAGGGCATTGACAGTTAGATTTGTTTCAACGGAATGGGTATTTTAGGTGGGTTGCGTTGTTTTTTTGTAGGGATTTTTGGGTTGAGAGATATTTTCATTTTCAATTCTGATGCTAGCTTGGTATAGTGCCTTGAAAGTAAGGTGATGGATAAATAGCATTTGTTTGCATAAGTGGGGTAGGGCTCCTTTTATTACCATCTCTATTTGCTCATCTTTTGGAGGTTTATCCCTCATTAAAGTAGCTTTCCCTCTCCATAGAGAGATGTAGTCTGAGAAACTTTCACCACCTTTCTGCCTAGTGGTCTCCAAGTCATGCCTTATGACATCCACCTAAGTATTATATATTCATATTGCTTGATGAATTTTTGAGTAAGGAGCATCCGGTCATTCTTGATCTCATCTTCCAAGTCAAAGAACCATGCTCTCGGCCCTTCTTCTAGTGAGGTGAAGAAGAACTTCATAATTTGTGACTCAATCAACTTCGTAGAAGCCATAAAGGTAGCATACTGGCTTTGGTGGACCTGGGGATCTCCAGTACCATTGAATTTAATAAAGTTTGGGAGTTTGAAATCTTTAAGTAGAGGCTTATCCTTGAATAGTGAAAGATCGGTGTAGTCACGACTTCTTATAGCACTCTTTTCTTTAAGTGAAAACTTATGTTAGGCTATCATGTTAGCCAATATCTTGGCATCCTCCAATGGTTTAAACTTAATCAGATTGATTAGTTTGGTAGGTGGCGGGGGAAGCGTTCCCCTGATAGACTGATAATACTTGTCATCCTCAATGAACAAACCCTGAGTATGCATCACGCCTTTCCCTTTATCAATCGTCGCATTAACTGATCTGGAAGCTTCCCCATGGTCTCCTCTCTCATAGATCATCTGTTCCATTACAATCTTCACCTCCTTTTTCAAAAAATTAGACAAAGACTCATCCTCCATCATCCTTTTTAGGGCATCCCTTAACAGTTCTTTTGTGTTATGAGTCATTATCTCTTAGGCTAATTCAGACAGAGGAATAATGGGACTAGTGCTAATACGCTTGGCAACCTTGAGCCTACGAGACTTTTGAGGATCTATCTTTCTACATAAACATGATGGTTAGGATAGCAAAAGGGATGATGTATACGTGCATGTCGTGATGAATTCTGCAAAATAAAAGGGTTAGCATCTATACATGGCGTGACAATTATAATCTTACTATCGTCATGATGCAAAATTACTACAAAATGAACAAACCAAACACAAGTAATCACTCTTTTCGACCTTAGCACTCCATATGGTAAAGATTTCTATCCTAGGTGGGGTTTCTGAATCAGAGCCATTGGGGGACTATAGTTCCTCTCTCGGACTAGGCTGTTTCAATTCATGTTGTTCAAACTCAAGAGGTAAGCTAGGGAGCAATACCCAAATGTACTCGAGGTAAACACATAATGTCAATTAAAGGCCCAATTGTCGAGTCACAAATGGCATCTACAGCTCGTGCGTGCCCACATGCACACAGACTATAGTTAGCAGAAGGGATCCAAGTTCGTGTTCCTTTCATCGACATTTGGTGTGTTTACCAAAAGATGTAAGAGTTTCATTTGGTAGTTTACGATTTGATTTTTTCAGCATGAGTGTTCACAATCTAGTTAAATTTCTAATTTATCCACTCGATCTGATAAGGATAAATGGATGACTTCCACAGGTTCTATAATAAAAAAATGTCACTATTTGTCGATCCTTACAAACTATCCAAACTGAAGCGTATAATTCTTATCATTCCTTATGCATTAGGCTTACACAAGGTAAACAGGGATCACACCAATCTAAGCGTGGATACTCTGTGAGAACTTACACAATGACAATAAATGGTGATAGACACTAGAGACGTCATATCATTTGTGAATATCATGTTAATGGATAGCACTAAGACAAGGTGAACATACAAGAGCTAGGTGGGATCCTAGGGGAGATTTCTATTAGTTTGTCTATATGGGCTGAGTCAGGCTTATGGCTAAGGGTTCTTTCAGCGAGAATGCCCTCTATGACTAGGTGTAGACGACGGGGTTTAGCGCGTGCCCAAGTTTATTACAACTGCAACACTATTTGAGCTCAGGGTTCTAGGGAACACAGTAACCACTGACACAGAGACATGGCGTGGAGATGAGGAGTCGCCACCAAGGGTAATAACTGGGACAAATCAAAGGTGGTGGTAACTTGATTCTCTAATACAAGTTAGCACCATAACCAGGAGTTCTGGATATGGAATACCAACTTCTTTTAGTCTCATGTTCATTTAAAATTATTTTATGAATTACTATCTTATTTCCTAATTACATGCAATTTCATTAAACTCTAATTAAACATCCGTCTAACCCTAAGGCAACTAATCCATGAAAAAGCACATAAAAAATATATTCGAAGTGCAACACCCCTAAACCTAAACTACATTTGATTTTAATTGTAAGTTAGCTAAATCTACATTTTTATTTACAAGTGAAATAGAACTAAAGGTGTGCCTATATTTTAATTATATTAGTGAACTTAAATCTATTATTTTTAATTCTAAAAAGTGGGCCTAAGTCTACCAAATTTAAGAAAAAAATGGATTTGATTTACTGAGCCTAATTCTACTTATTTTAATTTAAATGAAACGATCTTAAATCTATTTATTTTAAAAACAATGATTTAATAGGCTGAGCTAAGTCTAAATTTATTTTAAATTACATAAAGTGGGCCTAAAGTCTAAATTAACCTAAATGGGTCTAAATTGATTTGAAAGTTAATTAAACCTAAATTTAATTTTAAAGGCCTATTTTATTAGTGAGTTAGACCTACACGTGGGCTAGGGCCCAAAACGAATAAAAAATAGCAAACAAGCCCAAATAATAAAAATAAAAAAAATAACAAATAAAAAACAAACATCCTGTGATTTTTCTAGGCCTAATTTTAATTACATACAACATAAAATTAATCTAAAGCCACCATTGATTTTAATTAAGATTTACCAAATAAACCTATTTACTAATTGATTTTAACAAAACAAAAAAAGTAAATATTTTACTATTCTCACTATTGAGGCTATTACAACCTACGTATAGATTAATTAATTACATACCCAAAATAAAAAAATATAAAAAAATAAATAAATAAATAAAATACACAATATAAATAGCATGAAGTAATAAAAAAACAGAATAATAAAATAAAAATCTACACAAGATTACTACGGCGTTTTATCCCTGGCATTCCATGGACCCTTTTGGATTCAACCAATTCAATCACATCTTCATGGCACAGGAAGTTTCCACCATCATCATTAAAGAAGCAAAACAAAAAAATAAAAACAAACGATAATTAGAATAAAATAAGAAATAAAGAAGGAAAGAATAAAAAATCAAATGGAAATAAATAAAATAAAAAGAAAAGATGGAATGTAGAGTGATGCAGTATTGATTAGCTCCTCAGAGGCTTTATTTGATTCACCATTTGAATATGTCTGTAGTATTAACTTTCTAGTTCCCCGGCTTTGATTGCTTTTCAAAAGATTTTCTTTTTAATTAGAAGTAGAAAAAAAGAAAGGTTCTGTATTTTTTTTCAAAGAAAAAACGTCCTAGAAGCTTTTTCCAGGAAAGAAACTCTCTGATCTTTCTCTTCCTTTTTTTTTCTTTTTTCGTCCTCTCTAGCTTTTTCCCCATCCCTGTTCTCTTCATTTCCTTTTTAACTTTAACCACAAAAACCACTTCCCATAGATTAGGTTAGGATCTTATCATTATTCCCAAAACCAACAGCACGATAAACTTTTATCATTTAAACTGTACTGATAAAATTTACGGGATAAAGTTATACGTATTTATCTTCTTTTTTTTTAAATTAATTTTTGACCAATCAAAATTTAAAGAAATAATTTAAAAAATACAAAAAAGTTAGAGTCCTATCGGAAGTGTGGAATTCTGACCGAAATTGTATATTTTTGATTGAAAATACATAATTCTGATCGAAAATGCATAATTTCGATCAGAACTGTCTATTTTCGATCGAAAATCCATAATTTCGATCGGAATTATGCTTCTCCGATCGAAAATGCATAATTCTGATCGGAATTACATATTTTTGATCGAAAATATGTAATTTTGATCGGTGATTTCTTGAAAAAGATTAAAATTTTTTTATAATTGGGTCCTTTAAAAAGTTACATCTGAGTCCAAAAAAATGCAATTAAGCCTTGGGATCCAAAATTCAAATACTAGAGACGTATTCGCAACAAATTTTCATCATCGGAGTTCTCTATCGCATCCATATTCGACTATCCCGAAATTGAGTGCTTACAGTTGCCCCCCTTTGTCATTGTTTGCTTAACAAATTACGATAAAGTAAATAAGCACACAATTTCAAAAGAAAAAGAGTTAGGATACTTACCTGTGCACCTTAAGGCCTTTGCCTAGAAGCGATTGTTGGTTCACGATGAATGCTTATGTTGTCGTGCAGTACCAAGCAGAATATTAAAACCACTATGTAGTATTTAGCAAATTTCACTATAATCCCCATGAGACATCTAGTGAAAAAGATTTGGAAATACACTATACTCAGATGTATAGTGTTGATTTGAAAATACACTACACTCGGACGTATAATGTTAATTTGAAAATACACTATACTTAGTCATATAGTGTTGATTTGAAAATACACTATACTCAGTTGTATAGTGTTGAGTTGAAAATACACTATACTCGGTCGTATAGTGTTGATTTGAAAATACACTATACTCGGGCGTATAATGTTGATTTGAAAATACACTATACTCGGACGTATAGTGTTGATTTGAAAATACACTATACTCGAACGTATAGTGTTGATTTGAAAATACACTACACTCGGACGTATAGTGTTGATTTGAAAATACACTATACTCGGGCGTATAGTGTTGATTTGAAAATATACTATACGCGGACGTATAGTATTGATTTGAAAATACACTATACCCGGACGTATAGTGTTGATTTGAAAATACTCTATACCCAGACGTATAGTGTTGATTTGAAAATACACTATACTCGGACGTATAGTGTTGATTTGAAAATACACTATATTCTGGCGTAAAGTGTTGATTTAAAAATACACTATACTCAGACGTATAGTGTTGATTTGAAAATACACGATACTCGGACGTATAGTGTTGATTTGAAAATACACTATACTCAGACGTATAGTGTCTGTGTTGCATGTAGCAATTTGAAATTTTTCATTATGCTATTTTGTTGCATAAACCATGAGAATTTGCAAACTTAATTATAGCTACTATATAACATATAATTGCATGGAATGCATGCAAAATTGACTGATTTTAAAACCTGTTATGCTGACAATTTAATAATTCATTGAATTATTAAATTATGTAGTTAATTTCACAATTTCCTTTCTAATTTAATTAGGAATTAACCTCCTAAATAAATTAGAATTTTAGGACTAAATTGCAAAAAAAAAAAAACTATTAGACTCAAATGCAAACCAAGCTGAAGGACTAAAGTAGATATTTGCCACTTTAATATATAAACCTTCCCTTTTGTCGATCCACCTCTTTCGCTTTCACATCCTTTTCATTTTTTTTTCTTTTCTTCTCTTTCCCTTTCACTTGATTTCCAATCTTCTTTTTTCAATTATTTCTTCATTTGTGATATGATTTTCAATTTGTTTGATCCTATGGCCCACCCGCAATGTAGACTACGTGGAAGTAGCTCCAGACAATCAGATATCGTCATTTTACCTTTACATTTTCCTCAAAACAACCTTGAGTTAAACGAAGGAAATGTAATCACTCCATTAACTCATTTGCATTTGCATTGGAGTTCTCAAACTGGAGATGAAGTAAGCTTCCTTTCCTTTCATTCGATTCACAAAATTCTACAAAAATATTCCAGTAATTAGGAACTATGAATATATGTTCATAAACTAGCCTGTTCATGCATGTAATTATAGGATATTTATCAAATAAAAGTGCATGAAATAGTTAACTTGATGAAATTTGCAAAATTTGATGCCTGCATGTCAAAAATGGGTATCAAAAAAATTTTTGATTGAAGCTTGGATTTTCGGTCGGAAATTTGCATTTTCGATCAAAAATCTAGAAATCTGATTGGAATTCTGGATTCTGATCGGAAATCCAGTCTTCCGATTGGACTCTTTTTTTTATAAATAAATAATAATAATAAAAATGCTGATAAAAATAAATCAAGATTTTTGTTAAGAGAATAATCCTGTCTTTTCTAAAATTTATTCAGAAACCATTGAAGTTCTCGGGTTACTTTCACTTGTCTTGAGAATTATTCCATGATTTATCTAGAGAGGCAGCACAACATGTATGGGCATCTGGCTTTAGACGCTTCATTGCTACTTTGCCAACTACTCGAGGTAGATCATACCACTATTCTTTTTTTGCTCTGATCGAGAGATGGATGGACACCACTCTCACCTTTCACACACGAGTGGGTGAGCTGACTATCTCTCCTATGAGTTTCTCTGCCATCACTGGGATTACCTTTGGAGGTACCCTAGTTCCTTTTCATATCAACTATTGTAACCTTCTAAAAGATGCTAGGAGCCATTATGTTCGTGACTTGCTCGGGTTTGTTCCGATATGGAAAAATTGGAAGAACGTGCTCCTTTCTTCTCTCGTTCAGGGTTTCAGGAGGTTAACTACCACTACACCTCGTCAGATCCTCCAAAAGGTGAGGTGTTTCTTATTGATACTGTTAGGCACTACCCTCTTCTGTGAGACTGGACATGAGGTCAACATTGCTCTTTTCGGTCCACTCCAAGACCTTGCTAGAGTTGCTACCTTCGATTGAGGATCTACTGCCCTCGTTTATCTCTACTACAGACTAGACACTATCTGCAGAGGTGTTATGACGATGTGCGGCTTTTGGCATGTTCTGCATGTATGTCTTCTAACCTTTTGACTTTTCTTATTCTTACAACCCCCCTTTTTATCTCAACTAGCTCTTTTCTTTTAAATTTGGGGCATCAAGATTGGAGTGATCGAGGCTTCAATGCTGTTAGCCTTGACAGGAGTCTTCCTATGATGCAGAGGTGGGGTTCTTCTCGTCTATCAAGCACCAGGCATGATTTGCAGACTTACTGGGAGCAGCTGAACTCCTTAAAGTAGGACCTAGTAAGATAAATTTAGTTTTTAGCATTTCAATAATTGTAAAAACTAAATAAAATCTAACCGAATGAATTGCAGGTCAAGTTAGGTTGGTTGATTGGTGCTGAAGACTTTTAGCGATATGATTTTATGGTTGCTACTGTGAGGCTTGAGACTATGAGGATTTTGCTTCCTGGTTATGGTTGTCAGATGTGGTATCTCGGTGAGCGCGTGTATCATTGGCACTTGGGACCCACCAGGAGGCGTGTTCCTTTTCTTATCCCTTCTTTGATGCTATGGAGCTTTAGCTTCACTGGTTCTGAGCTTAGAGCAGCTCTTGAGGGATATGATGCTTTGACTATACTAGAGCATTCACATCAATACCAGCAGTACATTCAAAAGAACCTTCTGAAGCAGGTTCCTACAAATCCAGCTGAGGTAAATCTTTCAACATCCTATCTTTTATTTCCCTTGTGTTACCACTAACTGTCGTTTATAATTCGAGGCTATGGGCTCTCCAGCTGCTGATGAGGTTATGGAGGAGCAGGCTAATACTGAGAGGACTGAGACTGAGAGAACTGGTCATAAACATGAGTCTCATACCCAGCATACTGAGACTGTTCATAGAGAGTCCTCAGCAAGTACTACTCTAGGCGATATTTCCCTCTTAGATCGATCTATGTACTTCTAGGCTCCTGCTGTCCAAACTCCTGTTGAGCAACACATCAGTTTTGACATAACACAGCCTCCTAGTTTCTCTCCACCAGATGCTTCTCATTTGAGTATAATTCACTGTTGAATCTGCACAAACTAAGCACTTAACATTGACATTGGTTATTTACATTACAGATTCCTCGGACACAGGCAGAGTACCTGTATGGACTTGCCTCATCTTAGAGATTGTTTACCCTGTAGGTTACAAACAGATGGAGAGTAAGTAATCATAACAAATATGCACATGTATGCATGATATATATGAAATGCATAATTTTAATCATATGAATGCAATAGAGCTATGTTGATGACTTGGAGCGCTAGAATGAGCGACTTCGACAGCAGTTAGAGAGTTTAGGTATTGATCCTTATAGTGTTGGGACTTCGACAGCTAGGCCTCAGGATTAAAGTGATGACCCAGCTAGAAAATGGAGTCCTTGGCCAGACACTTTTTAGCATGATGATCTAGTTAGGGGATGGAGCCCTTGGCCAGACTCCGGAGCTCAGGATGACTGATCTTTGTCTATTTCCAGTACTTGCATGACTATACTCTGTACTCTAACTGCTTTCTGCACTTTGAACTTATTCATCTTTTCTGAATAGATTATGGATTTTTCTTTTTGAATTAAACTCTAAGTTGTAACTAGAACAGCATAATTTATTTATTTCTCTTTCTTTTCTTTTTCTCTTTCTTTTTATTTTTCTTTTTCTTTTCCTATTTTTTCTTTTCTTTTTTTTTACGTCGGAAATCTATTATCTTGATCGAAAATCTAGTTTTCCAATTAGAATTCTAGAAATCCGATCGAAAATCTAGTTTTTCGATTGAGAATCTAGTTCTCCGATCGAGAATTTGGTTCTGTTACCGATTTTTCAATTTCCTTCTCCATTTTGATTACTGATTTGAGTTTAATTCAAACACAATGAGTAGAGAAAATCCTAATCTCATCCAGATTCAGTTTTAATGCATATATAAGGATCCAATGAAAAGATGTTGATCCTCATTCTTTTTCAACCATGACTCAGGCTTCTCTTCAATTGCTTATGAATTTTCTTAAGAACCTTAATGGAGATGACTAGAATAAACTTCTACCTTTCCATACCAAACCCTTGAAATCTCTTCAACATCTGAAAATAGACCACAATTTTCTATATGTTGCTGCCACCTTTTGGGATACTAAAGATCACGTATTCAGATTCAACGATCAAGAACTATGCCCATTGATTGAAGAATTTGCTGCTATTCTGGGATGCTCTTTAGATTCCACTACCATGATTGCCTTTCTTTGTCTCA
>CATIWM010408734.1:0-29660 GCA_949671775.1 Mallotus repandus | reverse complement strand
ATATTATTATGTAGTAAAATAATAATTATAATAATATTATTTAGCTCATTAATTTTAAATAATATCAATAAGATTATATTACTTAATAACAATAATAATTAATAAGTTATTAAATATAATAATATTATTTAGCTCATTAATTTTAAATAACATCAATAAGATTAGATTGCTTGCTAAAAATAATTATTATTAATTTATCAAATATGAAAATAATAACATATTTTAATTAAAAATTATAAAATTTGAAATTATACAATGTTAATTTTCTTATTTGCATATTTTTAGTTTAAATT
The DNA here is from genome assembly GCA_949671775.1 of Mallotus repandus. NCBI lineage: Eukaryota > Viridiplantae > Streptophyta > Magnoliopsida > Malpighiales > Euphorbiaceae > Mallotus > Mallotus repandus. Next base: position 29,367 of record CATIWM010408734.1, on the reverse strand, counting down.
GAAGTATAATGGGCATTCCACATTTTTACCTGTTGATAATAATAATAATAATTTTCTTATTTCTCATATTTTAAGTTTAAAGTGTGTTGTAATGGACATTCTATATTCTTATTTGTTAATTAAATTATTTAAAATTATGCAATGTGATTTTTTTTTCATATTTTAAGTTCAAATTGTAATATAATAAACATTTCATATTTTTACTTGTTAATTTAATAGTAGTAGTAGTAGTAATACTAGTACTAGTAGTAACAATGATAATAATATTAAGGGTAAATTATAAAAAAATTCACGACCTTTAGCGATTTTTACAATTTCGACATATATTTTTTTTGGCAATGTCATTCACCAACTTTTAAATTTTTACAATTCAATACACCGGTTGAAAATTCGGTGAAACTTTGCTGACGTAGATACCGAAAAAATATGAGTCGATTCTCGTAAGTGCCATGTCAAAATGCACCGTTTTGACTATTTGCAAAAAATACAGGACCTTTAATATTTTTTGCAATTTAAATATGACCTATTGATTTTGACAAATTAATACATATTTTTTTTTATTTAATTTATATTTTTCAATTGATGCATGCAAAGTAAATATTTAAATAATGAGAATTTAAAATTTATTGTTCTAATTAAATAAAATATAAATAATATTGCTTATTTTTATACAATGAGCATTTAATTGATACATTGAAATTGATATGTATTTAGTTATTTTAGATTAAATTATTATTTTATAATATTTAAAATATTAAAATATTTAATTTAATAAAATGTATTGTATTATTTAAATTGACTTACATATTAAATAAATTTTATAATCAAATTATACATAAAATAATTAATAATATATACGTTTCCGTTGAAAATAATTTTTAATTTTTCTTTTATCGATAAATTTATAGTAATTCATTAATATTTTTAATTTTATATTTTTTATTAATGAATTAATTTTAAATTAATCAAAAACATAAAATTAATTAAATACTAAAAAATATAAAATTAAAATTATTAATTAAAAATTGAAATTATATATCATCAATTATTTTATGTATAATTTAATTATAAAATTTACTTAATATGTAAATCAATTTAAATAATAAAATACAATTTGATTTAATTAATTTTTTATCACTTTGAATGTATCAATTAAATGTTCATTATCTAAAAACTAGCAATAAAATTTATATTTTATTTAATTAGAAAAATAAATTTTGAACTTTCATTACTTAAATATTTTCTTTACATGTATCATTTAAAAAATAAAAAATAAATAAAAAATAAAAATTCTGTATCAATTTATCAAAATCAATAGATCGTATTTAAATTGCAAAAAATATAAAAGGTCGTGTATTTTTTGCTTATAGTCAAAACGGTACGTTTTGACGCGACGCTTATGTGAATTTACTCATATTTTTTTGGTGTCCACGCCAGCAAAGTTTCACCGAATTTTCAACCGGTATATTGAATTACAAAAATTTAAAAATTAGTGAATGATATTGCCAAAAAAAATGTCGAAATTGCAAAAATTACTAAAGGTCATGAATTTTTTTTTAAAATTATCCTAATATTAATAATAATAATAATAATAGTAAAAATATTTTGTTAATAATTTATTTATTATTATTTTTTTTTACAAAATGAAAGAAAGAAATATCAGGAAGTGCACCAAGGCATCCTAGCTAAGCTAGCACCCCTATAGCACCATCATCATGTGAATCTTTTAACCTTATTATTAAATTAAAAAAAGAATTACAAAGTTATAAAACAACCAACCAACAAGGGCAACACAGAACCAACAGAAATAAAGCATCAACAAAACCTAAAATTTTCCCTCCCCGTTGTATCACGAACCTTCATAGGATAAGTATCTCACCATTTAACCGATGGTAACCCAATGCGAAGAAGAGATAAACGATCAGCAACACAGTTACTCTCTCTATAATTTATTTATTATATTTTAATCACAAAATATATTAATTTTTATCATATATTATTACACACACATATATTACTTGACAATATAATTAAAAGCATATATACTTAAGTTACTACTTACTACTATTTATTAATATTTATATATTACTTGTTAAATTAATATTTGATACTATATTCGGTTTTCAGTTTAGTACGGTTCTGGTATGGTTTTCAGTTTGATTTTTTCGTAAATATCCAGTACCGTATTAAATTAGTCATAAAATTTGGTTTGTTCTGATTCGGAATCAAAATTATTCGGTTCGGTATGGTTTTAATTTCTTTCAGATCAGTATTTTATCTGTCTCGTGCTCAACCCTATTATTAGAAACCATTAAAAAAAAAAAGATAAAAATGGCATCTTTTTAATAAGGGTGAATTACAATTGCCCCATATGGTTTACCGTATTATATTATTTTGTTCTTGACATTTAAAATTTATGTTATCTCCTCCTCCTATTTTGTAAAATTACACTGTTTACTCCTTCTGTCAAATTTTTCATCACAAATACCGTTAACTGACATGATGATTATCAAGTAAATATTATGTACCTCCTGTATTTGAATATAGTATACTATTTGCCCCCTCTATTTGATATATTATATTATTTGCCCCTAAAATTACAAAACATATTTTTATTATTAAACTAATTGTTTAACGAATTATATGTTAAATTAAATTATCATTAGTTGACCATAAAAAGGATAATTTTATTAAAAATATTTTAATAAAAATAGTAAATTTTATTTTTAATCTAATCAAAATTTTAATCAAATAACAATTAATTACTTCCAATCTTATAATATATTTACTTAAATATCAACCTAAAATATTTATATTGCATTAAAAAATTAACCAAATAAATACTCTTTAACTATAAAATTTGATTTTTATTTGAATTGTTAGTTTAGATTATTGAGTAAATAAATTATATTTATGAAAAAAATTAATTATTTTAAATAAGAGTAAATTACGGTTACCCCCTGAAGTTTGATCAAACTAACTACTTTATCCATACATTTGTAAAAATTAATTAAATACCCCTTAATATTTGACACCGTAAACTATTTGCCCCTCCATTAGAATATTTAAGAATATTCTGTTAGTCAAACGTACATATAATGGTCAAAATATCAATAATTGTATAAGATTCAAAAATTACCCTTAATTCATTAAGAATTTGGACTGATTAGCATATTTATAAAAATTTGATGACTAAATTGTAAAATTTTAAGAGAAAAAAATATCATTTAACTCCTTAAAACTTCATCCTTCTTTCACCCATACCATATTTTTCACAGCCACCGCTAATACTCCATCATCACCATTGGTCCACCACCACCACTGATCCACCACCGCCACCATGTTTTTTTATTCGAATTCTAATTTAAGATTTCTAATTCACCACCACAAACAAAAACAAAAGCTTGTAACTTTACAAAGCATATTTCGCAAGTAAAAAAAAAGAGACACAAAGCATAGGAACACCACCACCATCCCCGCTATCCCCGCCAGACCACCACCAAATTCAGCACTACCATCCATCTCCGCCGCCACACCACCACCACGACAAATCCACCCAACGACAAATTCATACCATAACAAATCCAGCCAACAACAAATCCACCACCACAAAAAGCCACAACAAAATTTTTTTCATCCATTCAACATATAAAAAAATCAACCAATCGAGCATCAATAAATCAACAACAAAATTTCTCCTGTCCCATCTCTGTCTATTTTCTTTGTCGTCTTCTCCATCTCTTTTCTTCTCTTCTCTTCGCGTTTCTCTTCTCTTCTCCATCACGTCGCCGGCGAGGGAGAAAGCATCAGCTCCACTGCTTCGTGACGCGGTTGAAGAAGCAACATCGATAGGAGCTGTAACGGCTAGCAGAGATGAAGGCTTCACGAGAAGAAATAGCAACAACTTTGATTGCATCCTGAGCGACAATAATGGTGGACAACGAAACTGACAGATGGTGGTGGACAACCAAAAACCTAAGGGGCTGGAGTTTTATATATTTTTTTATTTTTTCCTTTAATTATCAATTATAAATGAGTTAGAATCCAAAAAAAAAATATTTGGTAACTAATTATATGTTGTGCAATGTAAAATTCATTTTTTAATTAAGAAAAAATATTTGTATATTTTACACATTTTTTGGTTAAATTATAATGTATATTGGCATTCAAAATTTATGAGTTTAATTTTTAGTAAAATTTTAATTTATGAGTTTAATATGTATTAAAAGTAAATTTCACTTAAATTTGATAAATAATTTTAATTTTATTATTAATTAATTTTTATTGGCAATATCAATAAAAATAAAAATATTGGAAAAATAAAAAAATTTGATGCCTTGATAATGCAACTTAAATCATAAAAGTAAAACAATATTAAAATATAGATTGTTTTACTTTTGAAGAGGAAGCTATGTAATAGGGCAAGGGTTTTCTTTTCTTTTGAATAATGGGCAAAAAAGTCAATTCTACTTAACAGTGTAAAATGAAGAAACCTAATGGAGGGTGCAAATAATTCATGGTATCAAATTTCAGGGGTATTTAATTGACTTATACAAATGCATGGACAAAATAGTTAGTTTGGTCAAACCTTAGGGAGGTCATTATAATTTACCCTTTAAATAATTTGATTTATGTACCCACAATTAAAATAAAGAATTAAAATAAAAAAAGAGTTGATTTGATTAAATTTGTTGATGCAATATAAATATTTTAAATTATTATTTAAGTGGAGATATTTAAAATTAATACTAATTAATTGGTATTTAATTAAAATTTTAATGATATAAAATTAAAAATTAAACATTTTATATTTTGATATAAATAATATAATTATCATTTTGCAATTAAATTCTATGAAAATTACTTTAATAATAAAAAATATAAATTCTAAATATTAGAAGCAAATAATATAATTTATTCAAATAGAGGGGGCAAATAGTATAATTTATTAAAGTAAAGGGGGTAAATAGTATTTATTTGATAATTGTAGTATCAATTAATGGTAATTGTGATGAAAAATTTGACGGGAGAGTAAATAGTATAATTTTGCAAAATAAAATGAGAAGATAATATAAATTTGGGAAAAGGTACAATTTACACTCTGAATTTGTGCCCTAAGAGCACTTTGGCACCTCGATTTTTTTTTCTAATTGGAACTCCACGTTTGAAAAGTGGTATTGAAATTTTACTGATTATAATCAAATCCAATAATTTTTTTTAGTACAATTAAGTCATATGAAATAATAAAAACCTAATTTTAATAGATACTAACAAATGAAATTGATAATTTTTTTAGAAATATATCTATAACCTAATTATTAAATTTAAAAGTTTTTCAACCTATAAATTAATTTTTTTACATTTTTCTTAAATCATTAAAAAATTTCTTAAATTTTTAAAATTTTAAAAATCAAGTGATATAAATTTAAAAAAAAGACCAAATTTATTCGTTAACATAAATAGTGAATTGATAATTGACCTAAAATTTAATTTTAATAGTTGAATAAAAAAAATTTATTTATCAATAATTATTGTGTATGTTTAAAAATTATTATGTAAATTTAAAAATTTAAACAAATGAATAAAATTTAAAAATTTTTATTTATCCATTAAAATTAAATTTTAGGTCAATTATCAATTTGATATTTACATTAACAAAAAAATTTGGTCATTTTTTGAAATTTATATCATTTAATTTTACAATCTTTAATAATTTGAGAAAAATGTAAAAAAAATTATTTTATGGGTTGAAAAACTTTTAAAATTTAATTATTAGGTTATATATATATTTTCTAAAAAAAAATTATCAATTTAATTTGTTAGTATCCATTAAAATTAGGTTAATCTGTTAAATAGTATTCGTTAATTGTTAGTATCCCTTCATAATAGTCTCTGATAGAATGGTCAAGAGGTTGGCAGTCCCCAGTGTTCATAATAGCAGATTCCATGCATTTTAAACATAAGCTCCGACCATCTTTCAAGCGGTAGTATCTTATAATCCAAGACTTCAGGAGAGCGAAAAAGAACACAACCAACAACGAATATTATGAGTTGATGAAATTAACCTCATTTTAATGGACACTCACAAATTAAATTGATAATTTTTTTTAGAAATATATATATAACCTAATTATTAAATTTTAAAATTTTTTCAACCTGTAAAATAAATTTTTATATTTTTCTTAAATTATTAAAAAAATTTCTTAATTTTTTTAAAATTTTAAAATCAAGTGATATAAATTTCAAAAAAATGACTAAATTTATTTGTTAACATAAATAATGAATTGCTAATTGACCTAAAATTTAATTTCAATAGTTGAATAAAAAAATTTTATTTATTAATTATTGTGTAGGTTTAAAAATTATTGTGTAAATTTAAAAATTTAAACTAATAAATAAAATTTAAAATTTTTTATGTATCTATTAAAATTAAATTTTAGGTCAATTATCAATTTGATATTTACATTAACGAATAAATTTGGTCATTTTTTTGAGATTCATATCACTTAATTTTATATTTTTAATAATTTAAGAAAAATGTAAAAAAATTATTTTATAGGTTGAAAAAATTTTAAACTTTAATAAGTAGGTTATATATATATATATATATATATATATATATTTCTAAAAAATTGTCAATTTAATTTGTTAATATCCGTTAAAATTAGATTTTTATTATTTTATACGACTTAATTGTACTAAAAAAAATTATTAAATTTGATTGTAATCAGTAAAGTTTCAATATGCTCCACTTTTCAAACGTGGATTTTCGATTGGGAAAAAAAAATACCAAGGTGCCAAAGTGCTCTTAGGGCAAAAATCTAGGGTGCAAATTGGACCTTTTCCCTATAAATTTTAAATGTTAAGAACCAAGTAGTATAATATAAAAAACCACAAGGGGCAAACATAATTTGCCCTTTTAATAACCAAACACCTTCATGCCCGTCAGAAACCATCCCAACAAAAAATAGAAATTGCTTTTTTCTAATAACTGAACACTTCAAATTCATTAGCCTTGTTGCTTGGTACCGTTGGACCTGCTGTATGGCATGTATCTGTGGTCCTTGGAAGCATTCTTCTTCCTCCTCTTCTCGATAAAAGATTCAAGCTTACCGGATTCCTGATCACATTACAAGATGCAAGAGTTAGCAAAACCATGTAGCTGATAAAACTTGTATTTAAATCACATGATACCTTAAGTTTGTTGAATTTCTCTACAAGTCTTTGTTTCCGTATTTCAGCTGCAGAAAACAAATTGACAAAGTTATTGAACAGTAATGGCGCAGAATTGTTGTCTGAGGAATTACTACTGATAATACTTCAGATCATTACCAACACGGCTAATTCGAAGGTGGGAAAAACTAAACAGCAGGAGCAAGAAACAAAAAAATTAACTCCTCTTCTTTTCCATCTTCAAGCAGGATTAAAAAAAAAGTTTCATCCAATACAATCAAAAGCACTCTTTACACTTTTTATAACATTAACCAAGTAGATTTTTCTTAATTGATTGAGAAAGTACTCAAAATCCCAGCCTCATCTCTATGATGTATCAACATAACCTTAGGCAATGTGCATCCTCATGTTTTAATGCCCTTATAATTAACCAGAATCTGAGAATCAACTCCAAGAACATCATCTGAAATGTACTTTCCAATGGCACAAAAAGACATGGCACCAGACACATGTACAAAAAGAGGGAGAGAACATTACATTTCTTCATATAATATGGTTGTTTGCCATGTTTTGCCGCTTCTCTCTCCTTCTTCTTGTGCTCAGCCAATATAGCCGCATCAGTTTGTTTTTTTGATTCAAACTTTAATTCTTTATCCTGTCAGGAATGTTCAGGAATCAGAAGAGGATAAAAGAATGTTGTGTTGAAAATCATATGATTACAATTAGAGTAATATTTGATCCAGTATTAGCACAAGCTGTAACTCACAATTGAAGATATCTGGCTCTTCAATTGATCAATGACTTTTGGATTATTTGATTTCTTCAGTTGCTTCTTCAATTCCTTAATATCCAGAAGGTAATTTGCAAAGAAAAAAGAATTCATTGCTACAAGAACAAGAAACCAATAACATATTTGTTCTCATTGAATAAATGAGAGCTACCTCTCTTTCAGCAGGGAGGTTCTCCTCGTATAGAAAATTGTATCTTTTCCTAAACCTACAAAATCCAACAACAAATTGTCGCAACCGTGTGTGAGAGAGAGAAGTGCATAAAGCATACAATACTCATAGACAAATTTAACTACATATAAGCAGCAAAGAAATCAGATAACAACAAATTGTAGAGCTGTCTGAGCTAATGACAACCCAACTATCACATACAAACACAGTTAGAATGCTGCACAACAAGACACATCTTGTTTATGTCCAATTAAGATTTCATTAAATCCAAGAAAACAAATCAATATACTCAGGTTAGTCTGCTTCAAGCTCAAGGAAAGAGCATGACCTAGTTACAACCTAAAAGAAAATTAAAATAAAAGATAATCTTGAGAATGCTACAGATGTATGTAGATACGATTTTTACTAACTGTTGTGGGTAACAGTCCATTCTCTGCAGTGAATCAAGAATGTCAACAAAAGCTCTCTCCCCCTCCCTCCCTCCCTCCCTCCCTCTAGAGCCCTCCCTCCTCTCTATCTCCGTCCTGTGATAAATGCAACTGAAATAGACATGCACCCTTCCCAAAATCAAACAGCACATGTTGAAACAAGCAAAATCATACACTCTGAAACAACATTTATATACCAAGAAATTTACCCGTCAACATCGAGTTTGCCACACAGAGACTCGAAACGGGGATCACGTATCACCTGCCAATACAAATTCCAATTAATATTTCAATTGAATGTCCATCTTATGTGACTAAAAAATGCATAATAAATTGTTTCCACCGCAGTAGTTTTTAATACAAAGTTTGAAACTCCATGTGATCCCAAGGAGTAAATTTTCCACTATCAAGTGCCACTGAATCCTTCTTTACAATTTCACTCATCCCTGTCCTGTGATTTTAATGTAAACAAGCTTCTATACAACCACCCTATAACAGTAAGAGTGAAGAAAAAGAACTCCAAAAAAAAAAATCCAGCATACCTTTTTAGGAGCTTGAACAACCTCTCGAAACCGACTAACAGGCTTCTTGCAACTAGCTTCCATTGGCCTAAACAAAAAGCATCAATCCAAAAAGCATAAATTTCCACATGTATGATAACAATCCAACAAAAACCAACGTCTAAATCATAATTAAAACACATAAAAATTAAAAACTTTCTCAAGAAATACCTATTCTTGTTAGCTCTTCCAGACTTTTTTTCTTGCTTAGGCTTTTGATAAATTGAAACAGACCCATTAGATTTTGCTTTCTGCAATTCCTCAAACGTAGCATCTGCAATTTCTCTTTCAATCTCACTCTCCTACCGCCAAAAAAATATATATATCAAGAAACATATTCAATAAAACGACACTGATTTGATTTATTTCTAAAATATGATTTAATTTTAGGAAGAAGAATCTTTTGCAAAGTACCTCATCCTCATCATCCAATGAAGAAGAAGATGGTGATTCCGCCTCTTCTTCTTCTTCTCTATCCACGATATGGGTATTACTCGAAGTAGCAATTTCTTTATTGGGTTTCTTCATTTTGGTCTTAAAAATGCAGAATTATTCTGAAGTGTCAATCTTTTGCTATAAGTGAGATGGGGAACAGAGAGGTTTTAGGTTAAACTGAAGCTCAAAGCCTCGAAACTGAGAAGGTAGTGTCCACTCCGAATGGTCGACCCGACCCGTTATTTTTCTTGGAACGACAAGTCGGCTGCTTTGGTAACCCTCTAAACATTTTTTTTTTTTTGCTAAAAATTTGAACCATAACTTGCTAACCTTCTAAATTTGGTGTTTATTAATGAGAATAAATAAATAAAAATTAAACTACATTAGACTTGATACATCCATGCAAGTGAAACTAAACGATGGCATCTATGATGAGAATAAATTAAAAATTAAATTAATTTATGTATGAAAATAAAATTCAAAATTATTAAATTAATTTTTATTAGATAAATTTTATGTATTAAAAAAAGCAAAAAAAATATTTACTCCAATAGACTCTTATTTAAACAAATTAATTTACCTTTTTATAATAAATTGGTAACCAGCTATAAGGGTTATAGATTATATGGCTATAATTAAATTGAAAATATCACAGATACAAAATTAAAAATTATTATATTAATTTGTCTATTTATGGCATTGGTATATATATATATAACCAGAAAATAAATAATCTAACGGTTTTCATTGTATTTGACATATTTTATTATTAAAATGTATTTTTGTTATTTTTATTAATAATATAATTAACATAAAAATATTAAATATTTGTGAGAAAAGTTATGATGAAATTATAATTATGAAATTTTCATCACATTAAATAAGTTTTTTTTTTTTGTTGGAAAAGAAGTATTATTTATATCATAGTATTGATTATACATTTGAAACTATTACAATGTTATATCACTTATTTGCAAAGTAAATAATTGGTCTGTATAAATATTAAAATTAATATGTACGTGCTCATTTCATCGAACATTGATCCACAATATGTTTCCAATATGGAACTTTACTTGTATGTCTATGAACAATAATTCAGATAAATGATTGTATAAGCTATAAGATTGATTTGTGAATATGAATTAATTAACTAAAAATTCATGATGGATGCATGTCGCATAATTTTTGAAATTAAAAAGAGTTTTCTTGTCGGACTTGAATTTAACGTATATATGAGCTAAACAAGTTAGGATAACACTTCCTAGCCTGCGATGTTTTGGCCAAAAACTAGTTTTAGTGTTGATATTTTGAGATTTTGGATTCCAGATCTCGCCCCCCTTTGTTGGTGTTTCTCTCTCTAACAAAATAAATAAATAAGTAAAAGGAGTTCAGTGGGAATATTACAAACCCAAGGGAAAGTATTTGCTATTTGTTATATATAGCTTTTAATAGTTGGTTGATGAAATGTCATTTTATATTGATTGTGGCAAAAAAATTTAGTGTTTCTTAATTTGTATAGTATGTTAAAATTATTGGTTTAACAAAAATTTGAGGAAAACTAAATTTATTTTAAATTTGGTAGCAAATATATATTGGACTATAAATAAATAAGTATATAATTAAATATTTATAGTCCAATGATGACACTTGACAATTGACACATGCACAAAATTAATTTAAGTGTTCTACACTGCAGTTAATTAATTATTTTATTTTATTATTTGCAAATAACAAATTTTTTCTTCTTCTCATATTTTCTCTGCAAATATTCAACAAAAACAAAAAAATTCTTTACAAAGTTCATTGAATTTGCTATTTTTAAACTCTAGATTTTGTTGTATCATGAAGGTAGATTGCTTTTAACCTTGTAGCAAATGTAGTGGGGATAATCAATATCTTAAAGATAGTGTTTTATCACGCCATTATTTTATTTTATTATTTGCAAATAACAAATATTTTCTTCTTCTCCTATTTTCTCTGCAAATATTTAACCAAAACAAAGAAGTTTTTCACAGAGTTCATTGAACTTGCTATCTTTGAACTCTAAACTTTGTTGTATCCCGAAGATAGATTGCTTTTAATCTTGTAGCAAACATAGTGGGATAATCAATATCTTAAAAATAATATTTTATCATGCCTCAAAGCCTTCAAATATCCACTGTTAAATAACACCATTCCCTCCCTTTTAATCAATCTAAAACTACAATTAGAAATAAGATTCTTTTTTGACAAAATTACTTCAACAATATTTATAATACTCCAGTGAGACTCCTGCGCTGCGCCAAAGACGCAGCTTGGAAAGGTATTAAAGAGTCTATCTCAAAAATACAACTGTGATAACCAACAGAGACTCCCAAGTCCACTGCAAGAATAGCAGCCTCCACTTCAGCAACAAGAGCAGATAAAACCTTCTTTGTCTGAGCAAGTCCATGAATAAGATTCCTTCAAGAGTCCCCTGCAAAACCTGCACAACAAGAGTCCCTAACACTACATGAACCTAATAAATATACAAGTCCAAATAATAACACATTTGGAATGGGAATTGCACAGTAGTTATACTTAAATACACCAAAACATTATTGGTCTTATAATGTGTGCATGGCTAATTTAAGGTTGGATCTAAGTTTTAAAACATTCATACCACGTACTTCGACTAAACTTATTTTAATCTAACTTAGATTATATGTGTTATAAGAGGCACCAACTAGTCTATAACTATAGCATAAATAATATATGCAAATTATTATTGCTGCATGCTAACACATATGCGTCCATAATATAAATCCACGGTAGATTAAAGAGATCTATAATAGATTTAAAAAGGACATAAGAAGGAAGATTTCTCATGTAAATTATTGTTAAAAGCTTAATGTTTGATATATATTGTTGGAAATTAATTGCACAAAAATGCATAGCAGTGGAATAAAAGGACCATATTGATTAATTTATCATAACATAACAAAGACGTATAAATTAATACCTTTACATCAAATTATTGATTAATTTTAAATATATTGGGAATAATTTTAATCAAAGTTATCTTAAGGGTTTTTTGGACTGATTTTGATAATAAAAGCTCCCAAAAGGAACAAAACGTAAAGGGAAGTACCAATATTAAATTTGAACTATAGTTGAGGGACTAATTTGGACTTTTTTAATTATTAGGGTGGAAATTTTTGCACTCCATCGTTAATATTTTTAAGGTTTGAATGACACAAATATCTCTAATTTTAATGTATATTTTTATTATAAGTTTTTAATTCTCACAATCCACTATATTAATATTTTTTTAAAATTTGAATGATATAAATATTTTTAATTTAAATATTTGATTTTTATTAATAATTTTTTTAGTTAATAAGTTAATCCATATATTACTTATAAAACATTAAACTATATCTATGAAAAATAATTATTTTAATCTTTTGAAATTCACAAATAGGCATAAAATTTTAATAAATTTATTTATATTTTTATTTAAAAATTAAAATTAATATTTGTGTGTCAAAATAATTTATTTTCATTTATAACTACTAGAAATAAAATATTTGTAAAATTTAAAATTTATTTAAATTTTTAATTTTATTTTTACATATAAATTAAAATATGATTTAAGCTAATTAGTTGATTTAATTTTTTTATATTTCCTGTTATTTTCTCAAAAAAATGTAATATTAGAATAATTATTATAAATTTTAATTGTTATATTTTTATTTCTTTTTTAATTATTTTAATAGTGTAGGAAAGTATTTACTTGTTAAAATAAAATCATATAATATGAATAATATAGATATTAACTAATATATTTATAATTAAAATATATTTATGAGTCTAATATCATGTAAAAAATTATAAAATGATATGAACAAGAATAGAAAAATATGTTCACGTATCTAATATCGAAAAATAATTTATACATGAAAAAACTAATTTACACATATACAATTCTTATTTCATTAAAATAATATTTATATAATTTTTTTTAAAATTATAAATTTATTAAAAATAATTTTTATTTTGAAAACGTTTTAAATAGTAAAAATTAAAAATAATTTATTTTCATAAAAATTATAATTTATTTAGATAGTTAAAATATATAAAAAAATTAAATAAATTTAATATATAAATATTTAAATAAATTTATAAATAAATATTAAAATTAAGAATATTTATATGATATGGATCTTAAAAATATGAAAAATAAAGTGTCGGAGTTAAAAATCTTTAAAAAAAAAAGTTTCGATTATTTCAAGGAAAGGGCGGAGACAATACCTCCGTTAACTACACCGCAGTACATGACAGCGTGGCACCTCGAGATCGCCGCAACAGCCACTCCCACCAATAAAATCTCTATGATTTTTACTCTCCGCTCTCAACTCCACCATACGCCTCTCCAAACTTCATTTTTCACCAATAGCTTCATCTGAAATTGTTGACTTCTTCCACACAAACGTACAACTCTGTAAAAGCACAAAAAGCAGAGAACCAAACCCCTCCCGTCGCAGCCAAACTGCTTTTAAGGGTACAAGAGTAATTTCGCTTTGCAGATGGCTAGTTGAAGTAACAAAATTACAAAATCGCAGAGACCGAATCTATTTTTCTGTTTTTGGGTTTAATTTATCTTCTTTCCCCTCCGTCAGGGACTCGGTGAGTTTACCGAGTCAACTCGTTCTACCATATCAGAATTGAGTTCCTTCGAGACGATCCCTAAATCAAACATGGAATTACGAATGGAATCAATGGCGTCAGCGATCGGGGTATCGGTACCAGTGTTACGATTCTTGCTCTGCTTTGTAGCGACGATTCCAGTGAGTTTTATTCACCGAGCTGTGCCTGGAAGACTGGGCAAGCATTTTTATGCTGCTTTGTCAGGGGTTTTTCTTTCGTATTTATCATTTGGGTTCTCTTCAAATCTGCATTTTTTGGTGCCCATGTCACTGGGTTATGCTTCCATGGCTCTGTTTCGCTCTCACTGTGGAATCTTGACGTTCATTTTGGGTTTTGGTTATCTTATTGGATGGTACGCTTTTAATTTCAATTACTTTTGTTTATTGAACCAAACTTTCATTGAATTAAATAAAAAGAGCTTAATTTACTTTATTGAGTCGATCGTTTCTTGATTAGGTGGCTCTGCATGTCAATTGCTTCAAAAAAAAAAAATATAGGACAAATTTTTTAGGTGTATTGGTGCTTGCATGTATAATCGAATTTCTAAGAACAAACATAAAGCTGAATTGTTTCAGTTTCTTGTTGATTTTGATTTTGGAGTTCAAATATCAAGGATAAATGTATAACTGATTGTGTGTTTGTGATGAGTTAAATATTGCCGAACTTATCATTTTTCTTGACAATATAGCCTTCTATTTCACAGTCGTTGACTGTTGGTATACGTGTTGTAGCCATGTTTATTACATGAGTGGAGATGCATGGAAGGAAGGAGGCATTGATGCTACTGGTAAGCACAATTATCACTTTTGTAATTGTCTTGAATTCCGCTTGTATAACAACAATGGTTATAATAGATACTTTTTTAATTTGTTAAAGCTATATTATTTGTTGCATCATGCTTGTGTTTGATTGTAAATCATTGTTCGTTCATTGTGTAGGGGCCTTAATGGTGTTAACACTGAAAGTCATATCATGCTCAGTGAATTACAATGATGGATTATTAAAAGAGGAGGAGTTACGGGAGTCTCAGAAGAAAAACCGGTTGATTAAGCTACCATCTTTGATTGAGTACATTGGTTACTGCCTCTGCTGTGGTAGCCATTTTGCTGGTCCTGTTTATGAAATGAAGGACTACCTTGAATGGACTGAAAAGAAGGGGGTAAGTTTTTCATTTATTATGTTTGCTTCTGGTTCTATGGATGCTTGTTTTTTTCTTTTTTGGTGGACACTTATTGTGAAGCAGGAGCAGTCTTGAGAGTGATCGGCCTTTTTTTTTTATTCAATTTTTGCAGATATGGACTCACACAGGGAAAGGACCCTCACCATCACCTTATGGGGCAACAATTCGAGCTATTCTTCAGGCTGTTATTTGCATGGTTACCCATATATACCTGGCGGCCCATTTTCCCTTATCCAGGTTCACCGATCCTGTATACCAAGAATGGGGCTTCTGGAAACGATTGAGTTATCAATATATGGCAGGGCTTACAGCACGTTGGAAATACTATTTCATTTGGTCAATTTCCGAGTCTTCTATTATTATCTCTGGACTGGGTTTCAGTGGCTGGACAGATACTTCTCCATCAAAGCCACGGTGGGATCGTGCTAAAAACGTGGACATTCTAGGTGTTGAGTTTGCAAAGAGTGCGGCTGAGTTGCCACTTGTGTGGAACATACAAGTTAGCACATGGCTTCGCCATTGTGAGTTTATCAGCTTCTCACTTTTGAAATTTATCTTTCTCACACAGCCATTGTGAGTTTATCATCTTATCACTTTTTGAGCGTCATTTTCCACTCATTTCGATTGCGAGTTTATCAGCTTCTCATTTTTTGAACTTCGTTTTCCTCTCAGTGCCGTTGTGAATTTATCAGCTTCTCTCTTCTTAGTAGGTCATAGATGCATGTTGAATAGAATGAAGCCACAATATACGTTAGCCCATTTTCATGATGATCCAATCTAATGTAGGCTGTAATTAGATTTGTACCAATCCATGGTAGGCTGTAATTAGGTATGTGCCTTAATTATAATCAATCTTGTATTAAATCCATCAGGAATTTAATCATGTTCTTTTTCTTTGTTAATATTTCTGTTGCCATAAGATCACTTTCTTTGGCTGATTGTTAATCACCAAGATGATAAAACCTATTGACAACTGCATTATTGCACTGGTAACGAGATAAAACTTTTTTCATAAAGTAGTGAATTAGCCCATGATTAGCTGTAACTTTTAGTGTACTTAATGATGGATCTTGGTTGCTTTGGTGTCCTGTGACAATTCACTTGACACAGCATATGGTTATCTAATTGACCAACTTTGAATGATATTTTGTGTGATTGTAGATGTTTATGACCGACTCGTTCAGAAGGGGAAGAAACCTGGTTTCTTTCAGTTGTTGGCCACTCAGACTACCAGTGCTGTTTGGCATGTGAGTAATATTACCAGATTTGCATAATATGAATTCTGTAATTTCTTTTATTTTCTCTTGTTCATTTTATATCTCTGCCCTACTTTTTTCTTTGAAAATATAGTTTCCCAGACATAGAACCTTTTATCAAGGTTTCTTGGAAAATATGTGTGCAAACAAGGGTTCATTAACAACTATTTGCTAATATTATCCTGGTATGTTAAAGAGCTTGTATTATTTCATAGGTTACATACAGGATTAAGATAGTGATTCGTAGTGGCATTAACTTTCATAAAGTTTAGCTTGTGCTACTTGCTCAATTTAATGGCCAATTGGTGCCACTTCTTTATCCATCTGGATGATTTAAATGCTTCTTTTTACATTACAATCATGACCCTTTCTTTTCTTCTTCCTCATTTTTTCTCCAAGATTTCAACATCTGGGTGGTGTTTTGGTGAACTCTATGATTTGTCATAGGATTTCATATTTCAACTTCTCAGTCTTTTCCACTCCTTGCCTACTACTCAAGTATCCTGGTATTTCTGGTTATTGTCTCATCAATACCTATCAGCATGTCATTGTTAGTCCTCTGCATGAAGTGTAAATACTTTGTTTTACCTTTTAGGTTTTTCCATCAATTTAATGCTTATATAAAGATCCTACTGCAATTTGACGACTTCATATTTATCTTTTTTTTTTTTCCCACAAATTACAGGGATTATATCCAGGATACATTATATTCTTTGTCCACTCAGCATTGATGATTTCAGGTTCAAAAGGTATTCATCAGGATCCCCCACTTTCTTTTTATTTATTTTTTTCTTTCTTTTCTTCTCTCTTGTAACTGTTTACACAGTTTAAAGAAAATCAGGAGAGCTGGCTAACTTCTTTTCCCCAATACTCTGAGCAGTCATATACAGATGGCAACAAGCTGTACCTCCAAATAAGGCCCTTGTCAAGAATATGCTTGTGTTCTTGAACTTTGCTTACACAGTTTTGGTTCTAAATTGCTCCTGTGTTGGTTTCATGGTTAGTTCTCCCTCCGCCTTTCTAAAAACAACTGTTTCAGAAGTTAATAGTTGTATTCTTTATTTTTTAGCACTCAAATGCTCTCTTCTTTCGTAATGCAGGTATTAAGCTTGCATGAAACTCTTTCAGCATATGCCAGTGTATATTACATTGGCACCATCGTGCCCATAGTATTTTACCTCCTTGGCTACATTATTAAACCAGCAAGGCCTGCCAGGGCTAAAGCTCGAAAGGATCATTGAGGTAGGAACTGCTTCTTTTCTCCTTCGGGTGCTTGAAATTGGATCAGGAGAATGGCAGATAATTTCTGGTTTCCGACAGCTTTTAATTTGTAACATCTCTTTTTGATTTCGGAAATTACTATTGTCCAAATCTTAACTGTAATATCAATTTCTGCTTTCTTTCAAATAGCAAAAACTCTTTTGAGTTCGGATGCATTCCTGGAATTTTTAATCCTTGCGAACTTAATACTACGCGTACGCACACATTGATCCTGCGCATCCAGGTGCACACAAGAATCTTAAGCACTCTAATCCTGTCCTGGGGAGTGCCTGTCAGATGTTTGAAGCTTTTTGATTTGGAAAAGTATCAGCAGTTTTGTATCACAAAAATTTGATAGCAAATCTTGCTAAAACTGCCAGCAATTTTGTGTCACAACTATTTGATAAAAAATCTTGGTAAAAATGCCTTTGATTATGAAAGTGACATTTACAGCTGTGAAAGCAAAGCATGAACATTGAATAGATAAGTGTTTGCATGTGTTCCTAGTGGAGGGGGAGACTATTCCAATCTGAGTTTGGTGGTATCAGCAGCATATTCCTTTTATTTTTCTCATGGCAGAATTCCTGATTTGACAAAAAGCTTGAGATGGCCACAGATTGTATGGTATCGGAAGAATTGTTTTCTAGTGACCTACCTCATTGGATACTCTAAAAACAAAATGGACCCCAATGAATAAATAAATAAAGTTCTCTTGCATTAGCTTGACTGAATTGAGTTATGCTAATACTAAGCAACCTAAATTTCCACTAAATTTAAACGTGAAATTTTCCTTAAAAATTAAATTTATGATCTTTTAGTTCTATAAAATAGAATTTTATCATTTGATTATTCAACAAGTAATTATTTTAAATTTTAAATTAGTTGAAGTTTCTATTATTACAAGATATTGAAATTTTGAATTTTAAATTAGTTGAACTTTTTATAACCATCGAATAGCGGAAGAAATTCTAAAGGACTTTAGCATATCAATATTTTAAATTAATTAAAATTTTAATAACTACTAAATACCGAAAGCAATTCTAAACAACTCCAACATACCGGATACGAGAAGCAATTCTAAACAACTCCAGCATCTTGAAACCTGATTGCTGTGTGTATGCGTGTGTATATATATATAAAATACACCTTTAAATGATAATGAGACAGCAGTGTTGATCTGACCAGGCAAATAGGCAAACAGACAGGTGCCAACTGGCTGCAGATTTTTTTTGGTGCAGATCTGGTCTTTTCTGTGTTCCTCTCTTCTAGATTGTTGCTTTAAAGTTTCAGCAGAAAAAGATTGTCCCATTTTTTTTTATTTTTTTCTCCTTTTTCAGTATATATAAATATTTTTATACCATAATTCCATTATAACAACTGAACTGAGCCATAGAAACTTGGAAATAGACCACCTAAACTAAACTACTTTTTGTTAACCTCTTTATTAATTTTTAATAATGCACTCAAAATTTTAAAGCTGCAATCCTTATCTGAAATTATCTTATACAAATTACCATTTGCTCAGAAAATCATATCATTTGTTGTGCTTTTACAGTTCAAGATTTTTTTTAAATAGGAGGAAATATGACTTAAACATTAATAAATTATATAGTAAACTACAATATTCTATTTTAAATTAACGATAGCAGGATTTAAACATTTTCAATAAGTCAATATGAGTTTGAGTTGTATAATATTTAATTATGTTAAATTAATTATCGAGAGATTTTTATGATAATTATGCACTATTAAATCGAATTATATATTAATTAGAGTTTAATAAATTTTAAATATTAGCGATTCAATAAAAAACTAATTTCCAAAATATAAAAAAAATCTCCATTAAATTTTTTTTGGTTTCTCTTTCTTTCTTTATTTATTTCTTTGCATATAAGGATAGATTCTTCTCTTCACACACTTCCTTCGCTGGCCATTCATTTTCTTTCACTTTCTTCTTTTCTTCGTTTCCTTTTTTTTTTCTCTCTTCTCTTCTCTTTGCCTTCTTGAAAACAAAATCCTCTTCTCTCCCCATTTCTTGATCACACGTTTTCTCATTCACTGTTGTTTCATTTAATACTTTCTTTTGGGGGGTCACAGTCACCATTTCAAGAAAACTGCATGTTTTTGCTTCCATAGCTTAAT
This sequence comes from Mallotus repandus, assembly GCA_949671775.1. Classification (NCBI taxonomy): domain Eukaryota; kingdom Viridiplantae; phylum Streptophyta; class Magnoliopsida; order Malpighiales; family Euphorbiaceae; genus Mallotus; species Mallotus repandus. The sequence goes on along the minus strand of CATIWM010408734.1, from coordinate 9,306 downwards.
GAAACTGAACCTCCTCTACCAATACTTCTTAATTTTTGCTTCCTTTTTAATCACCATTAATGGTTACTTTTGAAAGATCCCATTAAGGCTTCTTTCTTGCTTCTCTTCTGGGTTTCTTCTAACTCAAGGGAAGTACTTCAAAATAGCTCAAAAAATAAATTTTTTCTTTATTGTTACAATTTTTTTTTTATTGGGTCTTACAAGATCAAGAAATTACATGAAGATGGAGCCAATGAAATCAAAGATGAAAGGGATGTTTACAGTGGCAAATAAGAGTTCTTTTAATGGCAAAAACAACAACAACAGCAATAATAATAAAGTGAATGCTGAAGAGTTGGAGATTAGGCCTGGAGGAATGTTGGTGCAAAAAAGGGACTCTAATTCCAATAATCAGAATTCTGTTCCAGTTCCTACTATTAGAGTCAGAGTTAAATACGGTTCTTCAAGTCACCAAATCTGTATAAGTTCTCAAGCAAGTTTTGGTAATTTCAATTCTTTTATTTAGATTATAGTGCTAGTTTTAGTTTTATGTTTTGTATTGATAAAAATTTGGTTTCTGGGATGCAGGGGAATTGAAGAAAATGTTAGCAGAACATACTGGAGTACACCATCAGGATCAGAAACTGATATACAAAAAGAAAGAAAGAGACTCCAAATCATTTTTAGATGTAGCAGGAGTTAAAGATGGATCTAAAATCAGGTTAATTGAAGACATTACAAGCCGAGAAAGGCGGTGTCTTGAGATGCTTAAATCTGCCAGGATAGAGAAGGCTTCAAAGTCATTGCAGCAAATCACTTCAGAGGTTGACAAACTTCATGCAAAGGTATATTTAATTTTCTTGAAAAACATTGACAATTGTCCATGGTAACAATTGAACTAAAATTTCTGATAAAAAGGAACTTCATTTCCTTGCAATTTAATAGGTAGTGACATTGGAAGCAGCAAATTCTAGAGGTGAAAAAGTTGCAGAATCAGATGTAGATAATTTGATAGAAATCTTGATGAGTAAATTAGTAACACTAGATGGAATTGTTGCTGACGGTGACTTGAAGTTGAAAAAGGGTCTGCAGGTAACTTGCAACTTACAATTGGTCAATGTCTTGCATTTGATTTTTCTTCTTTTTTGGTTTCAATCCCATAAAATAATCTTTTTAACTTGTCCTGTTAAATCTTGAAGGAAAGAAGAGTTCAAGGGTACATTGAAACTCTTGACATGTTGAAGCTACAAAACTCTAAAGCTAAAAGCAATGAGAAGAATGAAGTTACAAAAATTCCAGTTCAGAGAAAACAAGAGAACCCAATTGAAAAAATGCCACTGAAACAGCTGCAGAAGCAGCCAATTCAGTCCAAGCACAAGAATGTGACAACACAAATGCCATTGCAGCAGCAATTGTTAAAGCATTCCGAGTCATTTGTGATCACAACAAAATGGGAAACTTTCGATTGATTCTTGAGCAATTCAGCATCCTATAACTACTGTTTTTTTTTTAAAAAACTGCATCAAGTACTTCTTTTCAGCAAGTCATTCTCCACAATCATAATTTTTAATGTTCTATATCAATCTAGTTCCTCTATTCAATTCTTTCTATTTTAGATTGCAAAGGGTATTTTCCTCTTTTTTTTTTTCTTTTAAGTCCATGTTCTTAAAAAATCAGCGATGCAAATGAGCATCTTGATTTTTCTTTTTCTTTTTTTAATGCTTTTGTGGCAGAACAGAAGTGGCAATTTGCAAATTGTATATACTATATAATATACAGCAGATGGTGGATATAAAAGGGAGAGTTTTATTATAGTTTTCAATGTGTGTTTTTTTTTTCTTATAAGTAATCCGTAATATTTTTTTCTTTTAGCTTCGTCGCCTTGAGATGACTTAATTTACAACGTCAACTATTATCATCTACAACAACAACAACTACTATCAACTACAATTGTAGTTGATAGTGGTTGTTGTTGTAGATGATATATATATATATATACTTAGACCATTTGGTCTATTGGCTTCTCTCCCTGTAATCAGTAGTAGTTTTACAACTATATTATTAAGGAATTGTTATTAATTTTCTGGTTTATGGAATTCCATTAGAAGAATTTCATTTGCAGCAGCAATCACTGTTGAGTCTGCATTTAGCTTGGGACCACAGACCAACTCACATTGTGTTCATAGCCAATGTATATATAATTCATTAGGTATTTAATGATGAAATAAATAATCTTTCTCTTTTGGTACCATTTACAATCAATTCTATTCTTTTTAATCATTTATTGCCTGTAATTACATTATTATTTATTTCTATGAAGCAGTAGCTGAAGCGAATTATTTCTGATTTGCACATTAAAGATTCCTGCTTGTTCCTGCACAGGACATAAAAATCAAGAAGAAAAATAAAGAAAGAAAGATTAACAGGATAATCTTTTCTAAATCATAAAAACTAATAATATAATCATACCAAAATGATAGAATGGTAGCTTTGACTTTAGAGGCATTATTTATGTGAATTATGTTATTTAGGTATAGTGATTAATCATTTGATAATCCATCATGCTCTGGATATTGGCTGTCTCATTTGCCTTTTTTTTTAAAAAAAAGAAAAAAAATACTGTATTAGAAATAGACATAAAAATTCTAAATGCAGTTGCACCTTTTCATGATTGCATAGTCTAATTTCTTTTTTCATTTAAAATGGTGAAAGTGATTTTGCACCAATTTATACATTAATCAAAATAAAATTAATAATTCTTCAATCACGTATATATTTATAATTAAATCTCATTAATTATAGACATGAATACATATTACAGGTATTGATATATAAAAATAATCAATGGCTGTAATAAATTAGAAATTAATCTAACAGTTTTTAATTTTTATTTATTTATATACACATGTATGTACCGTAAAAATGTCTATATATAAACGACGAAATACTAGTTAACAACTGTGCTTGAGGGTTGTGCCGACAGTGTTGTTGATTTTCTGTAAGGATTTAGGTCAAGCTAACCAACAGCTGCCAAAAGAAATAAATTGCATTACTGTAGATGATTTCTTGATGTTAGTCATGCACATTGGCCATGCATACCTTCAAGAATCTTGAGAGTTTATGATTCTTGATATTGCAGTAGCAGTGGAAGGTGTATATGTGAATATGTTTAGTGATTATGAAAGCTTTAATCAAACACTTAATAATAATAATAATTGTGTTTTGCTAATGCCATCCAGTTGTTTTTAATATACCTTGACATTGTGTGTTTGAGAAAGCACCAAAGAGGTTTTTTTTCTATTTTTTGTTTTTTTGTTCATTTATTGATTTCTTGATATCATTTCTAAATAAAATTCCTTTATTTTTGTCCTTTAATTATGTTCTTTAACTTGTAATGATTTTCCATAACTTTGCATAATGATTTAAAAATAATTTATCATCGGTATTTAGAGGTATTAAATTTTAATTAATTTAGTTTAATATATGTAAAATTGTAAGGATGGTAAAAATTTTTAAACAACTACTTAACACGAGTACATATATTACATAAATTACGATTCAAATTCGAGACATCATTTAAATGAAAATAATTATCTGCTAACTAAATTTAATTTTAAAATAAATTTTAGTAATGATTGTCATCCCCATTTTTTCTTTAAAAACAATATTCAAATTGCATAACAAAATTTAGCATTTTTAGACTTATATTATCCTTTTAAAATTTGATTGGATTTGATTTCGTAATCGAGTATCCTGGTTAGTTAAGCTAAATTTTCAATATTAATGATTTATGATATGATCAAATGGTGTTTTCTTTTTCATTTGAAAAAGAAATATCAATATTAACGAAATTCAATGCTAAAATAAATCACAAAATCATTCCACACCTTACCATTGGGCTCAAAGTCACAAGTCAACTAAAATATAAGAAGCAATATCGAAATGCTTTTAACAATTTATCTTTATACTTTTTAAAAAAAAATTATCCATTTAATTACAGTGTTGGAAATTCAATGATCTTTTTAATGTTTTAAAGAGAATTTTTACCATTTGATATATATAATTTTTTATTTTTATTCTTCATTTGAATGTTTTAGCATTAGCCAATTGAAGAACAATAAGTATGTTATATTTAACTAAATGGAAATTCATAAAGATAAATATTTATAATAATACTTTAAAAAAAAAAAAGAATAAAGGAAAGAAAAAAAGCACATTGATGGTACATGGTTGCTTGATTTGGCTTATCCAAAACAAGTTGAGTGGATTGTTTCATCATTGAAAAAAGTGTACAAGTCAGAGAGATCATGAGGAAAAATGAAAATTAGAAACAAAGAAAAAATATACAAATAAATAAAAACTGGTTGGATTTTGCATGTGCTGCCTAAAGGTAAGTTTGCAAGCTCAAGGTTCTAAAGGTCAGATACTTCTTGTTCATTAGCTTTAGAGTAAAGAAAAGAAACAACCATGGGACCTGCCCTTTCCTCCTCCTTCTTCTTCTTTCTTTTTAGTCGCCCTTCTCAGAAAATTCATTTGATAGCTTTAAAATTTTTACTCTATCAATACTTCAATAGGATTATAATTGTTAATGATTAATATTGGCAAAACGAAAGAATATTTTAATTCTAACCATAGGTGTAAAACATCATAAATATGAATTTAATTTCACTCGTAAAAATAATGAATGATTAATTTGATTTAGATTTGACCGACAAATTTTTTCTCTTTTATTAATTTGATGATAATGTATATGTATAAAATGGACCATCACTTGAATAGGAAATTGAACCAATTTATTGGATATAGTTGAAATGAGAATGTTCAGTACTTACCCAAGAAAGTTGCTAATTAATTTTCCTTTTCTTGAAAAGCTGATATTAAATTGTGATGTTGATATGATGTTAATGGGGATTTTGATTTGGGTATATATTAACATTACCATATGTATATAAGATGCTATCAAAGTTTATATTTAGCAATAACGTTTTGCTTTATTAAGTTCCTTGAGACACTTTAAATGCATTGCAATACAACAAAAAAGAAAAGCAAGAATTAAGTATCTAAAAACCCAATCAATTCCATCAACTTTTAACCATTTTCCTATTGGCTTTTAGGCAGCAAAACAATTAATAAAGATTCTGTAAAGGGAAAATTCTACATCTTAATTGCACTTTAATTTCATTTTCTTTTTCTTTTCTTTAACCTTCTAAAGCCTTGTGAGCTATGACCTACTACTACATAAATTCTTGGAAGTTTGATGTGGAAAATAATTACTGGAAATTAGACCCCACATCACGTTCTTGTAAAGTCACATTTTCAAGCTTTAAAATGGCAGATATATATTTGCTATACAACTATTTCTATCACTATAGTGATGCAAATGAAAATGGAGCTGTATATCTATATGTGTATAGAAATAAGCTAATTTACATTATGATGATTTTTTTTTTCAAATACATAGTTTCACCCCTAAACCTTACATGATTAATCTATGGTACCTCTCAATTTTAATTATTTTCTATAACACTTTTTAACTTTATTTTGAACTAATTTCACCCTTAAATTTGTACTTTTTAATTTTATTTAACTCATGCAAAAAAAATAGTGGACAAACACTTAGTTTCAACCATGTTGAACACATAAAATACTAAAAATGAATTTAAAACTAATAAAAATAATATCACAAATTAAAATAAAATAGAAAAAAAAACTTATTTTCAACTGCAATATCTTCTTAAATTAAGTATATATAATTTTTTTATTCATATCAGTGTTTGTTTGCAAATACACTAATTTTATATATTATAAGAGTAAAGTATATTTAAAATTAAAGTTTAAAAATTGAATAAAAAATAATAAATATTAAAAATTATTAAAAATTAATCATGTAAAATTTAAAGGTAAAACTATACATTTAACTTTTTTTTTTTTTTTTTTTTTTTTTTTTTTGCCCTTTTGGGTGCATAGCTCCAATAAGCAGCTCACATCATAGAGGGACCAAACAACTATCAAGATTATGTAAGTTTGTGTTATATAAGACAAATGGATATCGATATAATATAAGCTTTGTAATTAGTGAAGTTGGATATATGCAAACAAAAACAATTTTGATGATGTTTCCAATTCCATAGTCGAAAGCTTATCTGAAACTAAATACTTGGTTGCAGCTGCAGCTGCTTGTTTAAAGAAGATAAAGCCAATCTTGGTACTTACCACTTTATATATCTATATTTTTCACTGGATTCTTCTCATTGCAAATGGGATTCCTTGTATGTCATTATTGTATTTTTAGTAGCACTTCATAGAAAGTAACTTTTATTTGTCGTTGTACAAGTTGTAGATGTATATATATTCTATTCGATTCTATTAGAATAAAATTAAAAAAACAGTAAAAACATTTTAATAATTTTTTTTTGAAAATTTTATGTTTCAATAACTAACTATATATACTTTTTTAATTCTCATGCAAATAGTATATATACTTATTGGATCAAAAACATAATGTAGACCATAACGCCATATTAATTAAATCTCAAGACGCAAAAATTTATATTTGAACAAAATTTTAAGGGTTAACAATTGAGTTTAAGAATAGTACTTAACTACATTATTAGTACGGTTTTATTAATATTCTACATATAATATATAAAAGTTAAGTGCATCTAATTTGCCACCACCGTAAATTTTTATCTCTCATTTTGACACGTGGCACTTTATCCTTTTAGCTTTTTTCTATCTATTAGTCTTCTATGTTGATGATAATGACGGAAAAAAAAAAGTGAAGTGTTGCAATTCTCATTCCCGTCTTAGTTGCTTCCAATTTTACCATTTTCCTTCATTTTTTCCCTTATTTCTCTTCACCTTTAGATTCCAAAATCTTCTTCTCTTCTCTCTTAAATTTGATCTTAAAGTTTCCTAAAAATATAGGGTAAGAAGCTTTTCTCAAGGATGGCGAAATCTGCAAGATAGATGATGATTCCAGTCCTTTTTTAGTGAAATCGACATTCACAATTGCATCTGGCTGATTCCAGTTTTTTGTGTTCTTTCTCATTAATTATCCCTTCTATTTTGTTTTCGTCATTCTCAATTTCATATTTCTCTAAGAGATAATCAGTCAATCAAAACTTGAACACCTTCTCCATCTAAAGTAACAAAAACCCATTTTGTTTCTCACCAAATAGACAATTTCCATTTCCTTTCTATGGCGATTATTCTCTATTTTGTGGTTTATTTTATTATTCAGAGAGATGTAATAATATGATATTCAATTCTTAAAAGGCCCGAACTCTGATAGATGATTTGATATTCAATTGATGTAAACAAAAAAGGTGAAATTTTAATTTGGATGGTTTAATTCGTGGATTATTGATCATTATTGAATTGAATTATGTTTTAAACGTTGCAGTCTTGCATTGTTACTATTTCCTTTTGCTAATTTGTTGCTATCAATTAGTTGTTTTTAGAATTCGGTTCATTTCATATATATTAGTGAGCAAGAACACAAAGAAGAAAAGAAGAATTTTTAAATATGGAATTTACCAGATGTCCCAATGGGTTAGCTTCCACCTCATCTCCAACTCCAAAGAACTTATGTCATTTGCAAATCAGATGCTCCTATTCATGTATTTCCTCTTTCTTTTTTTTTTTTTTTTTTTTTGTATTTGTTGAGTTGTTTCGTTGCTTAGTATGTTTAATTGCTTAGTCAAATAAAATTTCTATTCTTTAGGGTGATATTTTCTGTTTTGTTTTTTAGTCATTTCATGTCTCTTAAAGTTTGTTAGACATGGGTTGCTTATTTATCGTTCAGTTTTTTTTTTTTTTTTTTTGTAAGGCTATATATAACCAATGCTTTTCTCTTGAATAATATAGTCTTCTCATTATCCATTTTCTTTTTGTAAGTTTATCTTTATTTTCAACACTTGGTATTAGAGCCTCCTCACGAGGTCTAATTAAATTTGAAGCAACAATCTTCAAAAATGACAACAGAGAGTTCATTTATGCAGCCATCAATTTCAAAGTTTGATGGGCACTATGATCATTGGGCAATGCTCATAGAAAACTTCTTGCGTTCAAAGGAATATTTGGGTTTAATAGAGAATGGAATTCCTGCCATAGTAGAAGGTGTAATTTTTACAGATGCTCAGAGAAAGAACATTGAAGATCAGAAACTGAAAGATTTGAAAGCAAAAAACTATTTGTTTCAAGCATTAGATCATTCAATCTTAGATACAATCCTTAACAAAGATACAACAAAGAACATATGGGATTTCTTGAAGCAAAAATATAAAGGAACAACTCGGGTCAAGCGTACACAACTGCAGGCACTTTGAAAGGAATTTGAAGTTCTTCACATGAAAGCAGAAGAAACTGTAAGCAAGTATTTTGCTCAAACACTCGCAATAGCAAATAAAATCAAAGTAAATGGTGAGAACAAAGGAGATGTAGTTGTCATTGAAAAGACTTTGAGATCTATAACTCCTAAATTTAATTATGTGGTTTGTTCTATTGAGGAGTCCAAAGATATAGACACATTGACCATCAAAGAGCTGCAAAGTAATTTGCTTGTGCATGAATAACGCATGAGCACTCATATTGAAGAAGAACATGCTTCCCAGATCACTTATGGAGATCATTCAGGAGGCAGTGTTTAAGGCCGTGGAAGTTTTAGAGGAAAAAGACGGGGACGAGGTAGACAAAGCTTTGATAAAGCCACAGTGGAGTGTTACAACTATCATAAACTTGGGCATTTTCAATCAGAATGTCTAAATAAAGAGAAAGAGGCAAATTATGTAGAGGCATAAGAAGAGATATTGTTAATAGTTTATACGTGTAGGAACAAAGACAACAAAGAAGATATATGGTACCTTGATTCAGAATGCAGCAATCATATGTATAGAAAGAGGGCATATTTTTCAGATCTAAATGAAAGTCAGTGAAACTAGGCAACAACATGAGCTTGGCTATAATGAGAAAGGGCAACATAAGAATGTAGGTGAATGGAATAACATAAATTTTTACAAAAGTGTTCTACGTGCCGGAATTAAAGAACAACTTCTTGAGCATTGGACAATTACAAGAAAAGGGGCTTGCTGTTATGTTTCAACATGGAAGGTGTAAAGTGTTTTATCATGAGAAAGGATTAATCATGGATACAAAGATGTCTACAAATCAAATGTTCATACTACCTGTGACACCTGTTAAGGATGCCAAGCATACATTGTATGCATGTGACTAACACATAACATATTTATTGATATCAAATTTATTGCTCACAATTCCACATATGTAACACACATTACACACTAGTCTTAATACAAGATATGAAAA